>NW_004624809.1:3093968-3114305 GCF_000247695.1 Heterocephalus glaber
CTCATTGTCTTTTCCTAGGATATTGTCTAAAATTTTTTGGAGTGCTGGTTTGGTATTCATGAAGTTCCTAAGGTGCTCTTTGTCATGAAAGAATCCTATATCTCCATCAATTTTGAAAGGCAATTTTGCAGGGCACATTAATCTGGGTTGGAGCTTGTTTTCTTCGGGCTTGAAACAACATCACTTCAAGCTCTTTTTGCCTTGAGGGATTTTGTTGAGAAATCTGCTGTGATTCTGGTGGGCTTTCCTTTGTACTTGATTTGTTTCATTTCTCTAACTGTTTGTAGAATTTTGTTCTTCTGTTGGGTTTCTGTATTCTTTAGTATTATGCCTATGTGTAGTTGTTTTTGATCAAGTCTAGTTGTATTCCTATATCCCTCACTTATCTGTATATCAAGTTCTTTTCACCTACTTCAGAAGCTTTCTGCCATTACTTCTGTGAAGAGTTTTTTTTTTTATGTCATCTGGACTTTCTCTTTCTTCATTGACTCCAATCAGTCCTATGTTATTCTTCTTTGCATCATCTAGCAGCTGCTGGATTGATTTCTGATGGTCTTTCACTATTTTAAAGAATATTTTCTTTTCCTGGCCACTAATTATAATCCTATATTCTATATCTTCTGTTCTCACATTGGTTAATTGTTCTGCATAAACTTTCAATGGAGTTTTTAATCTCCTGGAAATCTGTTTGCATCTATTTTATGGATTCCATTTGTTCCCTATGTTGAGATTCCATCATGTTCCTCAGCTCCTCTATTTTTTTTAATCTGTGTCTTCTCTTGATTTATTAATCATATCTTGCACTATGGGCACAGTCTCTGCTGTTATCTGAGAAATTATTTGTGATTTCTTTTTTTCCAGATCCTCTTTTGTTGACAGTTCAGGTAGTCCAGGTGGTTGACTCTCAGATTTTTCCATCTCGTTTCCCTTTGGAGTTGCTTTAGGTGATCTGGAAGTCTCGTTTTGAGATTTATTTATGTGTCTTTTAATTTCAAGGTGTGTGTGTGTGTGTGTGTGTGTGTGTGTGTGTGCGCGCGCGCGCTGCTGGTGCCTGTGTGGCTCACCTCCTGGGCCCTGGGGGCATTGGCATGACATCCTGGAAGGATCAGCCCCTCTCGGCACTCAGGGTAGCCTGGGGGTGGTGATGCGGTGGCCCAGAAGGCTCACCTGTCAAGTGCTTTTTCCGCATCTACTGAGATGATTGTGTGATATTTATTTTTAGTCGTTCTGTTTATGTGGTGTATTAAGTTTATTGATTTGCCTATATTGAACCATCTCTGTATCCCTGGGATGCAGCCTATCTTGTTGTGGTGTATAATCTGCTTGATAACTTGGTGCACTCTGTTTTCCATATTTTATTGAGGATTTTTGCAGCTATGTTCATTTAGGAGATTGGCCTATAGTTCTGGGTTTTTTTTTTGTTTGTTTGTTTGTTTTTGGTTGGATCTTTTTCTGGTTTTGCTATCATGGTAATGCTTGCTTCCAGAAATGAGCTTGGAAGTATTGCTTCCCATTCAATTTCACTAAAGAGTTTTAGGTGTAGTGGCATTAGATCTGTAAATTTCTTGGAGAATTCAGCAGTGAATCCATCAGGACCTGGGCTTTTCTTTATAAAGTCTTTTCCTTTGCCACTGTCTTCAAGAGTTCTACCTAACTTATCTTCCAGCAAGTTTATTGTTTCTGTTATAATGTTTAAATCTTTAATGCACTTGTAATATTTTTAATTGTTATTTTTTGTGGTATTGGGGATTAATCTTGGGCCTTGTACATGCTATGCAAATGATCTTGGCTGGAGTTAAAACTCTTACCTCCTGCATGGATTCACAAGGCCTGGGCTGCTGATGGTGGTGGTAGTATATGGTGTGCAAAGTGTCTCTGTTCCTGCCTTCGGGTTTGGGCTGGCACTTGCTGGGATCTTGGAAGTGCAGTCCCTCTGTGCTCTTATCTCCCATAGGGGTAGTTTCTAGAAGTTTCTGTCCATAATCTTCTGACTCCAAGGCAGGGATGACAAACTGGAATGGCAGAGCAGAAACAACATGGTGCCCACACAGTAGCAAAGGCAACAAGGGCAGCTTTTCTTTGTTGGTAGTTTCAAATTTCTTCTTCAGTTTCATTGACAAATATTGGTTTATTTAGAATATTTGTATTTTCTTGATTCCGCTTTGGGATTTCATATGTATCTAGGAATCTGTCCATTTCTTCTGAGTTTTCCATCTTATTAGAGTACAGGTTCTCAAAATAGGCATTGGTGATCTTATGGATTTTTGCAGGGTCTATTGTGATTTAACCCTTTTCATTTCTCATTGCATGGATTTGAGTCCTTTCTTTTATCTTTTTTTATCATGTTGGCTAAGGTTTTGTCAATTTTATTTAATCTTCAATTTATTGGCCTTTGTATTGCTTTCTTATTCCCAGCTGCATTAATTTCTGCTCTGATCTTTATAATTTCTTCCCTCATGATGGCTTTGGACTTGACTTGCTCTTCTTTTTCTAGAAGTTTGAGGCTCAACATTAGGTAATTTATTTGATGTTGCTCGTTTTTCTGATGTTGAAATTCACAGCTATAAATTTCTCTTGTAGGACTGCCTTCATTGTATCCCATAACTTTTGGTATGTCACATTAGTATTATCATTTAATTGAAGAAACTGTCTACTTTCTTCTTTAAATTTATCTGCAACCCATTGGTTGTTCACGAGTGTGTTACTTAATTTCTATATGTTTATGTAGTTTTTGTGGTTTCCTTTCTCATTGATTTTCAATTTCATTGCATTATTATCTGATAATATGCATGGTATAATTTCAATTCTTTTGCATTTATTTAAGCATGTTATATGAACTTGTATAAGCCTACTTTGGACAAAGTCCCATGTGCTGTTGAGAAGTATTCTGTTGTAGGGTGGACCACTCTGCAGATATCTGCTAAGTCCATTTGTTTAAAGGTTTGATTCAGTTTTAATATTTCTTTTTTAGATTTTTTGTCTAGTTGATCTGTCTATTTGTAACAGTGGGAGTATTGAGGTCACCCATTACAATTGTATTGATGCTTATCTGATTTTTCATGTGTGTTAATATTTGTCTTATATAGTTGGATGTGCTGATATTTGTTTTATACATATATTTATGATTGTTATCTCTTCCTCTTGGATTTTTTTCTTAACAAATATGTAGTGACCTTCTTGTCTCTGACTTAACTTGACATCCATTTTGTGTGCAAAAGGAATAGTTATTCTTTCTTTTTTTCTGTGTTCTTGTCACATGAAGTATTTTTTTCCAACCATTAACTTTCAGTCTTTGAATTTCTTTTGATTTAAATGTGTTTCTTGTGTGCATCACATTGTTGGATCTTGTTTTTTGATCTATTCTGCCAGTTTGTTTCTTTTGTTTGGTGAATTGAGACCATTTACATTGATGGATATAACTGATATGTATTGACTTATCCTTGTCATATTAATTTTCTGCTGTTAGTTTTCTTTCTTTTCCTTCTCTTTAATTGCTTGCCTTGGTGGATTCATTCTATTGGGATTCATGGAATTGTTGTCTTCATTGTCATTTTCTAGAATATCCTTTAGAAATTTTTGGAGTGCTTGTTTAGTGGTCATGAATTTCTTCAGGTGTTCTTCACCATGGAATTATCTTATTTCTCTACCAATTTTGAAAGATAATTTTGAAGGGTACATCAGTCTAGGTTGGAAGTTGTTTTCTTTTAGGGCATGAAATACTTCACTCCAAGCTTTCCTTGACTTGAGGGTTTGTGTTAAGAAGTCTGCTGTGATTGCATTTTCTTTTGTAAGTGATTTGTTTCCTTTCTCGTACAGCTTTTAATATTCTCTTCTTGTGTTGACTTTCTGGGATCATGACTATTATATGTCTTCATGTAGTTATTTTTTCTGATCATGGCTAATTAATGTTCTATATGTCTCATTTATCTGTAAGTCAAATTCTTTTTCCATGCTTGGGAATTTTCTGCTATTAATTCTGTGAACAGGTTTTTTATGCCCTTTGTGCTATCTTCTGATTTTTCATTGATTCTGGTTAATCTTACAATATTCTTCTTTGCATCATTGAGCAGCTATTGGATTGATTTTTCATGGTCCCTTTCTATGTTTAAGGTCTTTCATTTGACAACCACTAATCAAAAATCTGTCTTTAAATCTGATTTTTTGCCCCCCCTCACATTGGTGATTCTATTGCACCTACTTTCAGTTGTAATTTTAATCTCTTGTATATCTGTTTGAATTTGATTTATGGAATCCAGTTCTTTCCTATATTGGGCATTCATGACTTCCATTACTTTCCTAAGCTCCTCTATTTTTTTATATGTATCTGCTCTAGTTTAATGAACCAAGTTCTTCATTATGGTCATTACCTCTTTAGTTATCTGTGTAATTATTTCTAATTTTTTTTCCTCAAGACTCATTCATCTGCTTTGTTATTTCTGTTGCTACCATTTCAGAAAGTTCAGCTGGGTGGTTCTTGATTACATTCACTTCAATCTCCCCTGGATTTACCTTGGGATAGTTGGAAGTCTGGGGTTACATCTTGCTTTAGTGTTTTTTTATTTTCTATTTTTAAAATTTGTTTTCTGTGTTGATGCCTATAAATTCTTATGGTAGATAGCTTTACTAGTGTTGTTTAGAAAATTACTTCTTTTCAGGAAATGACTTCTTCTTCTATGTGTAATTGCCTTTTGGCTTTTGAGTCTGTCCCAAGATCCTGCCTCTTTGACTTGTTAGGGATTAAGGGTTGGTGTATATTTGGCCTAGCACCCAGTTGTTTGGTACAGGACTGTAGTATTGTTTTTAACCCCCTGACAGTCTCTGTATTGGTATACAAGGAAGAACTACTGATCAGAACTATGTCATCTGGGCTAAAGTAGTACAACCAGTAATAACAATAGCATCAAGTACAGTCCAGAAAATAACAAACTGTAATAACTGTTAATTTCCCATCTTTAACCATAGGTAAAGCTTTATAGTTATATAACAGAATCTAAAATTAATCAGAAAAATATATACTGTCAAAATCCACTTAATATAGTGATTTTATTCCCGGGGGAGAGAATTTCAAAGAGATAAGAGGAAAGAATAGAGAAATAGAAGAAGAGAAAGAGATTTGAAGCTAAGCTGAAGGGCAAAGGAAGATTACCCAAGCTTCTGGAAGCTGGCAAAGAAGACAGGAGAGAAAGAAGGAAAAACAAAAACAAGAACAAAGCAAAACAAAAAGCTAAAAACAATATTCACATTCATGGAAAAATAAAAAGAGATAATCAAGTTAAAAAAAAAAGAAAAATTTCTGTGACTTCAAGCCTTTGGTTGTCTTCTGGTGTCTAGTTTTGTGGTAGCATTCAAGTCAGAGCCCAGATCTGTGCTGGGTAACTCCAGTAATTCTGCAGTAGGGTTGGGGTGAGATGCTGCCTCTGGCACTCTCAACACCACAGAAGTTCAGGCTGATCCTGGTCTCCTACTGTAGGGGTGAGGCCCAAGTCCTTAGCCAGTAACAATGTAAGTATCCCTTGCAAGCCATTCATGGCACCATGACCATGACATCCCTGTGGCCATCCCCTACCCAGCCGCTTGGGACCCCAGCACTGGGAGCTCTGAGATGAAGTCAACCCATGGCTGCTTTGAGTCCTGGGTTCAGCTGGCCTCCCCCTAAAAAGGTGTCTCTCCAGGGAACACAGCTGTCACCAGGACCAGAGTCACTCATCAGTTGATGCAGTGTACACCACCCACCATTCTGCTCCACAGGAGTGCTGCCCTATTCTCACTGTTGTGTCTTTGTAGGTTTAATACTTCTCTCTCACGCTGCAATCTTGGAGTGTGTGTGTGTGTGTGTGTGTGTGTTTGTGTGTGGTGTAGTTTGCTGCTTCTTTCCAATCTTCAGTCTGTCTACTGTCTTTATCTGTAGACTGTGATCTTTCCATCAGATAGCTCTTGGATCGTGGGGATCTACCTCCCACCTTCCTCTCTTTCCCAAGTTGCTATCTTTCAGTATCTGGATTCCTCATCTCAGAGAGGATGACTTGTTGCTGCTCACCACTCCATCATCTTCCTGGAAGTCTTGTATTATTTTTATAGTCTCCATTTCATTAATTTTAGCTCTTATCTATATTATTTCTTTCCTCCCACTGGTTTGGAGTTTGATGACTCATAGAAAATTCTTGTTAGAGCTTCTCTTATACCTTGTTGAGGTCAGGCAATAGTAGCCAACATGAAGGATCTTTCTAACACTTTCTAATTACTGCCTTGGAGCTATAGATACAGTAATAAGTGGCTTGTCCTTCAAATTATCACAGATAGCAGTTTTAAAAAAATTTTAAATTTTTATTAGTACATGTTTGCAGCACACAATAATTACATTCACTATGGGAAGTTGACACATGCACATAACAAATCTTAATTATTTTTACATCCCTTTCCCCTCCTTTTCCTTTCTGCTCACCCCGTCTCCTGATCCTTTTCTAATTTGCCAAAGATCTAGCTCCTTGTTTCCCATTTTAATTTTTCCCAATTTTAAATTTTCTTTAATTTATTTATTCTTTGGGCTTTTAATATAAGAGAAATCATGTGATATTCAAACCATGTGATATTTAACCTTGTGTGTCTGATTGATTTCACTTAAAATTATGGGCTCAAGGTGCAACAGATTTCATTTTCTCAGGTCTGACAAATAACTTACAAAATATCCACTGCTTTCTAGCTTCCAAAGTTTTGTTGCTTTTGTTCATGGCTTTGTTTTTCCTGTCATTGTGGATTTGTAACTTATAAAACTTTCCTCTAAAGTCATTTTAGTGGGCCATGTGGAAAGAACAGGAGTAACTGCGTATGTTTAATTTACCATCTTTTCACTCTCAGTACTTTCTTTATCATAACTTTCTTGTATATAACTTCCCATCTTTAGAGGGAATGGTTGAATACATTTTGATGTCTTAATAGCATTTTGATATCTTAATATGATCCAATAAAAAGAAACTTAGCTCCTTTCTATGCACCTTAGAGGGATTTTCAATGTACTGTGTTAAGGAAAAATGGAGCTGGGACCGTGGTTAAAGTGATAAAAATAAATTTTTCTCACAGTAAGAGAACAACAAGTAAAAAGAGACCTTGTTGGGAGCAATGCTACATAACTTTAGGGAAAAATCATTTGGTCAGCTTAGTTCTCCTGCCTACAGCCCAGCTATGGAATTCCAAGACATAATTTCATTTTGGCCTCCGGTCACAACTGAGACCTCAATGATCCGGTGATGCTGTGATTCTCCAGGACAGGAAACATCCTGGGAGCTGAAAACATCCTGGGAGGAATAAACATCTACTCAGTTCCTCGTTCATTGGATTGTTACACCTTATTTATGCAGGATGTACTGAACTCTCTGCAAGTCATTTGTTACATTTGTTTCTCTTGATGTACTAAGTACTGAATAAAAGGTGCGGTAAACTGGGGGCTTTCGTCTTTGCTGCTCAGAGCAGCACTGATCAGACCCAAAGCTCAGCTTCTTCTTAGTCTCATTTTTCTACCTTTCCTGTAATTCTCCGTGTGCTGCCATGGCTAGCAGGAGACTAGAACTTACTGCAGAGGTTCTGGTAACATCCCCTTTCCCTGTTCCCTACAAGACCTCAGACTAGGACTGAGCTCAGGCCTACAAATAACAGTGACAAGTGGAGTTTTATAGCCAAGGAGCAGAGTGGAGACCAGTGAATAGAAAATTCCTCAGAGGGAATCTTATGAGTAAAGGGGGAATCTGGGTAAGGTAACTTGACAGGATGCTTGCTGAAGGAAGGACAGAGTGATAGAAGGGGAGAGGGGAATTTGATTGGGGGTTGAGGAGAAATGAATATGAAATATGAGGATTGTCTCTAAACTAAATTAATAGGATTCTTGCTAAACTGGGTGATCTACACACAACAAAGGCAGACATTGAAGTCTAAGTCTCAATTCTACTTGAGAAGAGGGAGTAGAAGAGCCTGACTAAAGTTTGGTCAAGGAGACAGTCTTATCAACTGTTACATGACTTAATAAAGATGTGTGTGTGTGTGTGTGTAAATTTTGATTATATGACCGCTGAAAAGAATGGACTCCAGGGACCAGGGATTTAGATCAGTGGTTCCAACACCTGCTGCACAAGTGCAAGGTCCTGAGTTTGAAAAAAAAAAAAAGAATGGACTCCAGTTCATTAATATTGGCTGTCTCGCTGGGGAAAAGGAGGTGTGTGTCATAGAAGAGAATAGTAGAGTGGAGGGAAGAGGGAGCTATAATAAAAATAGACTAAAGAAAATAATCCATAAAAAACAGTAGTTGGTGCCTAATTGCATTTGTGTAAAAGTCACAATACATACATATATGTATGTGCTATGTGTCTACAGACATATTTGAATGGGTCCTTAAAATGTATTAATTGTGATGTGGTAGATTAAATACAGCCATGAATTTCTTGACACTTACCCTAACAAGAAGCAGACATTTAGGAATGCTGCATTGGATCTGGGTGAGCTCTGTGACTTTGACAAACAGAATATTGCAGGTGTTCTACTGTTTTCCAGGCTTGGGCCTGATGAGAGTGCAACACCTGTTCTTGGAGACCTGAATCACTGTCTTAAGGAGTCTGATGACCTAAAGAAATGGAAGATGGGGACTACAAGGAAAGAGAGGACTAGGTGTACACCTATGAGTGAAGAAACCATCTGGGAAGTGAAAATATTCTGAAAGACATGATTGAAAAGATGCTTAGCCATATATAGGGCCATATATACTATATGCTCATACGTACTTAAATTTCCTCACCTGTAACATGGAGATAATAGCACCTGCTAGATGAAATTATTGTGAAATTTAAATAACTTATTTATACAAAGAACTTACTAATTCTAATAAATCCTAATAAATTTTCACAACTTTTAGCAATAAGTGTATTGTTCAAACTTTTTTTCTAAAGTGTGTGGCAAACATATACCAAGAATAGCAATATAGACATACACTGCCCTTCACTGTTAATAAATTCTTTGCTAATGAATTTAGTACATGGATTTAAGGAAGTAGAAATAAAATTTAACGCATAAAGAATTTTGAAGTATCTATTATTGCTTAAGTATAAATCACAGAATGGGCACCTAGAAGGCAGTAAAATATAGCTTAATTGTACTATATCTGGCAAATGCTTAGACAAAAGCAGGAAAGAGCCACAGTTTTAGGAACTGTATGAAAAATTGTATGGAAATTAGGGAATCCCTGTTGACTGGAGAACTTATTGAGGACTAGGATATGACCAATAGTGATAAGCCTTAAAGGCTATTGTTCTTCAAGATGTTAGAAAGCTTTCTATTTCTTGGTATTTATGAGTGTGCTGGAAGGCTATAGCATTTAACAAGCTCCTTGGTTGGATTCCATCTTATCAAAGTTTGAATTCTAGTTTATTGGGAAATATTTTTTCTCTGAAATGAAACTTAAGACAATAAAGGTAATAAGTGAAAATGGTAGAATTTTCTTCCCGGTCTAATTTAAAATAAAGCATTATCTGTAGATTAATTTCCCTAAAGTTGTGCTAATGCAAATAAACTAAGTGGAGAGAAAATTCCCCTGGTGATACAGGCCAATAAAACCCGCTGTTAATGTATTTTGGATTTGAATGATGGAAACTGACTTTTTACTTTTGTTTGAATGCATTTATTAGCTGCACTACAGTCTTCACTTTGGCTATATCAAAATGCCCAAGTTATGTGGTAGTACAATGTATATGATCTACTCCTCAGAAATCATTAAACTACAAATGAATCCTTTTCTATTATATTTTAATGTCAAAGAATAAGATGTTATATCTTCTTATGTTAAAATGTCTAATCCAGTAATTATGGGTCTAGATGGATGATGGAAACATAGGAAATAAATAACAATTTTCTTTGTCCTGATGTAGCTTCAAATAATATCTTAATTCTAGGGCATCATTTAATTCATGAAAATATGTTTGAGTGTCTACTTGTTGTAAAGCATTCTGTAGCCTTTATGGAAGATTTAAAGATTCAGAAGGAGTTGAGGCTTACTTTTGCAGGCAAATTAGATGTATGATATAAAAACTATATTATTTAGTGCATATATTTTGATATAATCCTAAAAAGAGAATTTCAGGAGTCAAAAAAGTCTCTAATGGAGATAAAATCATAAATATTGTGGTATACTAGAGAATGAAATTATTAATTCTACCCCAAGGGATTAGGTGAGTCATTTTTGCTGGGCCCCATGGGTGATCAGGATTTTGATTAATAGAGAAGGTACCATCTAAACAAGCATGCATTTTATGTCATTGAGTCCCCTGGAGCTACAACATATGAAGATGGTAAACTGTGAAAATTGTGATATTTGAAGGCAGTTTCAGGTTTTCAGGTACACTCAAATTTGCTTAGATTAGCAGTCTCCAAAGATCTAGAAAGCTAGTTCAGAAAAGTGTTTGGAGATATTCCACGGGAGGGGAGAAATCCATGAGTAAAGTTTTGGAAATCTTAGGCTAAAAGAGTCTGGATACATTTCCTTCTTCCCTCCCTCACTGCCCTCCCTCCCCTCCCCTTTCCCCCCTCCCCCCCTTTCTCCAGGGCCTCCTGGATACTAGGCAACTACGCTCTATGACGTTGCACCAAGCCCACTATTTTCCAGGGCCATTATCAAATTAGTTGGCTTCCATTGGCCCAGAGGCTTAGTTTGCTTGAATTAACACAGCTTTGGGGAATTAAATTTGGTTACTATACCACATTATTTTTCAGTGTGAATTTTTGGCTATTTCAGGTGTTTTGAAAACATTGCTTTAGTTTGTTCTCCATACCTGATTTTACTACTCCATAGATACTTTCTACCAATGATGTTTCTTTGTTCCTTATCTCCTTTCTTTTCTGCATTCCTTTCTTTCCTTAATTTTTTATTTTGTTAATTTTTTCAAGTCTGAGAAACTTGCAATTAAATTCTAATTTCAAAAAAAATCTGTCATCAAGTCTGCGTTGATTTAGAAAAGCACACCTTTAAAAGAAATTGCCTCAATGACCAATGAAAATAAAATTATTCACAACCATTGAAATTATATTATTTCAATTCTTACATACCATCCTTCTAATGGTGGAACTTGGTTAATTTAGTGTTCTTGATGTAAAGAGGTTTTTTTCAAATTGAAGGATATTGTTATATTTTTTCAAATTGAAGAAGGATGTCTTTTTATATATTTTTTCTTTCAGTTTAAATCTAAAATGCAGCTGCTTATGGATGAGGAAAAGAATGGGACCTAGATCAGCTGAAATACTCTGTATGTCAGTGGGTGATAGGTTTCAGTCAGCCATCCTAAAATGATTTTTTCGTTGCTGTCAAGTTTGCTATATGCATGCACTAGAAATTAAACATTTTTCTAGTTGTCATTGAGTTTGTGTAAGAAGAGGTAGCATTAGGACCCAGGAATCTCTGATTTCAAAAATCATTACATTTTATTGCCTGATATTATGTAAATTAGAGTTAATTTTTTCCTTTTTAATCCATGGATTATTTTATTTTATTTTTATTCATTAAGTTTATTGGTACATTTTAGGTACATATCATGACTGCATTCATCATTGGGAATTTGTACCTGTACATGATATATCTTGGTTCTTGTTTTTTCCCCATTCCCCTTCCCTCCCTTCCACCCCTCCATCCCTCCCTATTTAGGGGAAGGAAAAGTAGGGAGGGGGAGCAGGGGAAAGGAAAGAAGGTAAAGAAAAGAGTATGAAAAAAGAAGGAAAAAGTTTTTATTTTTTAAAATTTTATTTTATTTTTCCATTAAGTTTATTGGTACATTTTAGGTATTCAATACAGTTACATTCATCATTGGGAACTTGTACCTTTACATGATGTATCTTGGTTCTTATTTTTTCCCCATTCCCCTGCCCTCCTCTCACTCCCTCCACCCTTCCCTATTTACAAAGACTTTTGGAAACAAAGTTTTTGTAAATTAGAATTTAGATAAACCAAAAAGATGCTACCATCCTTTATGTCTTTTCTGGCAACTATAAAATTTTAAAAATATATGTCAGATTCTTATCCAATGTTTGAAATAAATTCATTGTAGGGCTGAAAATTAACATACAAGGAATATATGAAATACATAAAGAAAACAAAAATAAAACTCATAAAAATGTACCTTAAAAATGGTAAATAAACAACATCATTTGGGATCTACTAATAATAACATCCTTTTGTTTATGAATGACAATTCAGAAATACCATGAAATCTCAATCTCACATTTAGATTAAATAAAATTCTTCAGGCCAACATGCTGCACAGAATTTAGAAGAGTGAATTGTTCATTGTTATTGTGTTTCGTTTAAGGATTATCCATAGAGAACTTGGTGAAATTTAGAAGATATTTTTCAGAAATGAATATTGTAGAATTCTAATTAAGTATAAAACAGCAAAATTAAAAATAAAAATGAATAGGACTCATTTATGACAGGAAAAGAACACAAAAAATATAAAGCGGTGTTACAATGAAGAGAAATGCTTAATTGGAGCACTGGGAGGTATCCAATCTTTCCAGACTGAAGCTCAATAGGGACCAGTGACCATTAAGTGCACACTCCTCAGGCTGTATGCGGATCAGAGGTGTGAATAAAGAACCAGCTGACGTGTGGAATTGGTTTTTTAAAAAAATGGGCAAAAGCTTGAGGCTGACATTTGTTAAAAACCCATTCCACTAAAATGGTATAATTTTTAATAAATACATAAGAAACCAAAATGTCAAAAGATGAATCAATCTTCTCTTTTAAGATCTTCTGGAGCTGTGCTTTTCTCACCCCTACTGTGACTCTTTTACTTGGAAATTATTCACCACAAAAGGACAAGTCGCTTATTTTTGTAGCCATAAGGGGATAAGAGAGATGCTATTTGAATTGTAAAAGTCATTTAAAAAAATGCTTACTTCAGAATAAAGATGGCACATTAATCTGAAGAACAATTCTTTCTTTCATTGCTAATACAGTGCAGTTTCAATTGATCATCTTGATGACTTTAATTATTAAATATAAAATAAATTCCCCTTCTTCTCCGTTAGGCTACTTAACTTCCATTTTCATAATGTAATGGAGTAGGAAAAATTAAGGATTCTCCTCCTAAAACCTAAATTGAAAACTTCTCATCATCCAGGCAAAAATGGCTTTAACTGTAAATCAAGTTTCATAGGTGTTTAAGGAAAGGAGGCAGCAAAGGACCTAAGGGTTTTTGGAAAGGTTTTCCAAGTATTAAAAAGCTTCCTGCTCTGACTCTGTATTTCATTTCCCATACCTTTCCCTGGTCAAACACATGATCTCAGATGAAGCAAATGGAAAGGCTCTTTTCATATATCTGGTGAAACTGAATTGTCTTTGGAAAAAGCTAAATGAAGTTGAGTACATATCTAAATTTCCAGTGAAGAGGCAACCAAAGAAATTATTGCTTTATTGGCTTAGCCAACTTATTCTCTTCCAAAGACAATAAAGTGAGTGTGTGGAGGGTCTTTTAGCTAGAAGTTTCAAGTACATGATTACCATGCTCTTTCACAAGTATGTGTGCTTTCATTGATGTTTACCTGCAGCTGACACTTGAAGTGTTTTGTAAATTCTTGGTATGTGGTGTAGAGGTAATGCCAGGAAATGATAAGTGGATTTGCTTAATAGATTTTTTTGGAGGGTAGTTTTCCACATTGATTTATAGGGTCTCAATTTGCAGACCTTTGTCAGGTGCTGTGGCCAGAGTTCTCCAGATTTCAAACTCTTCCACCATTTTATTTTATTTTACCTTGTCTTTGTACTCTCTGATTTCTAACTCATAACATACTTCACACTTAATTTGCTTTTATATTTTACTTGAGGTTTGGTTATTTTTAATGTTAAAAGGGATTATTAATTTCTTTTATTACTCCTCAACTCATGTTTAGTCCTTGTTATATGAGCCCCATGCACAATAGGATACCTAAATCAATGTTTTAACTGGATGACTTATTAATTATTTTTGCAGGTTTTCTTCAATTACTTTAATTCCTGTTGTGTTTATTATTTTTGTCTTGGCTTTAAAATTTTATCTATTAATATATTGAATACATACTGTATGCAGAAGAGGAAATCATTTGAGAGAATACAGGCTTGTATCTGGGAGTTGTACTGCAATGAAAAACATGGGATTGAGATAAGATAGAAGAAATAAAAGAGACAAATCATAACTAAAAATTGTACTTTTAAGAAGACTGTAACTTCCAGGGTAACTTCAAAGTTACCCAAGATAATCCATATCAGCATTTCCTTTGTTAAATTTATTCCTCTTTCCTTCCAGACCTATCAGACCCAAAATTCCTCAGGAATACTGAAAGTCTATAAATTGGCCTGAGAAAGAAAAGAGCAGTAACCTGATCCTAAGATAAAGAAACAGTTTGAGAGAATTTAAAGAATGCTTAACTTATCCATCTGAAAAACCAAAGCAGGGCTCATGTCTGTAACATGGGGCAGCACCCTTCTAGGGGGTGGGCCACCTTTTCCTGGGATTTCCCCTGGCTCAGAGAAGCAGAAATGTTCTCCATTCCAGGAAATAATGTGACTCTTTCTCAAGGGCCCTTACTCTATTTTTTTGAGTATGTATCTTTTAATTTCTTTAAAAAATTTTTAATTAATTATATTGGTGCCATTTAAATATACATAATGATCACATTCATCAAAGAGGGTTTGTACCTGTACATAATATAGCTTGATTCCTCTTTTTCTCCCATTCCCCTTTCCTCACTTCAACCTCCCCTCCCCCTTACTTACAAAAGGTTTGTTTCCATTTTTTCCCTTCTTTTATTGATTTTTCCTCTCCCCCCTTAATTTCTGCATAATAAAGCCTTCCTGTATCTCTTACTGACTAGTCCTGAAAATACTTTTTCCATGATGGGAGTCAGCAGACCTGCAAGCCTATTTGGTAGGGTGGGCTAGGTTCCTTATATCAGCTTCGGGAATCTCCTTGGGACCCTGTCTCATGACAGGACCTTGAAAGATTGCCATGCAATAATAAGTGGAAGACTAATATCCAAAGAGATTAAGAGACTGGCTGGCAGTAATGCTATTGAAAATAGATTGGAAATATGAAGCAGACCTGGATTTGAATCCTAGATTTTAAAATCTTTGATTTCCTTATTTAAAATGTATTCCCTCATCTAAAACATGGGCTTGGCAATACAGCACAAGCAGTCACTGACTTAACAATGGCTCTATTTAGGGCTTTTTGGCTTTATGATAGTATGAAAGAAATAAATGTCCAGTATAAATTGTATTTCAAATTTTGAATTTTGATCTGTTCCCTGTTCAGTTAAATTCAGTAGAATAAAAAGGACAGTGAGAGTATTGGCAAATCTACAAGGACTTCTACAAAATGTAAAATTTTGAAAACATTTATACTAGTAGTATTTTATCTATAAAAACTTAATATAAAGAAGGTTGTGTGTCTCTTGATCTTACAGTGCTTCCTCTGTAAATTTGCCTGCAGTGAATCTAATTAAGAAATACAGAACATATCAACAAACCAATTTATTTATAGAAGCAAAAATTTGCACTGGGCAGAGTTAAACACTTTACCCAAGGCTGCTGCAATAGTGGAAAGAGACCAGAACTAAGGTCTGAACTCTGCTGAAACAAAGACAGGGAGAGGTTTTAAGGGGCAGGAGAGGGGATTATAGGGCAAGTGATAACCCAAAGGAAAAATGAGCTTTCTTGTGTTTGCATAAGAGATATTTTATAACTCAGAGCAAGGCAACTCACAAAAGTTAGGCTCCTATCCTCCTAATTTTCCTTGATTATTACATTTCAAAGGCTTTACTCCCAAGTCCTAGTGAAAGACAATCTTGGATGTAAAACTGGCAGGAAGTTCAAAAAATATTTTCCAGTTTATTCGGAAGGACATGTTACAATTAAACAATGACATGAAGAGATACATTAGGCAAGGGTCCTGAGTACAGAATCCTGAGGACAGGAGCTTCTGTCCCTGCAGAGCCATGGTATACCACTGTGTTGACAATGGATGTGTACCATCCCGGTAGTTCCCACATGTTGGCCCATCATCAAACTCCAAAAGGCCTTTAAAAAGATTTACATCTTGGTTAGAAAAGGAGTTATAATGCCTAGTTTTCTAAGTACACATTTACCATAAGAGCATCCAGGGCCTACAGTCAGAAAGAATCTGTTTAAACTCCAATCAGGCTAGAAAGAGTGCCAAGGCCATGTTTGTTGGTTGGTCAATTACATCCTTCTTTATATTAGAGGAAAGAACAAGTCCTTGTTATTTTTTGGGGGAGCCTTCTGAGAAAATTCAAAGAATAGTTTTTGTTAAAAAAAAAATAAGCTCTTCAAGGTGAGAGAGGACCACTAAAGAAAGCACAGTGGTGTCTATGGAGATAATCATATGGTTTTTGTCCTTGGCTCTAGTGATATAGTGTATTACATTGATTGATTTGCATATGTTGAACCATCCTTGCATCCCTGGGATGAATCCCACTTGATCACTGCTGGGGATCTTCCCCAAAGAATTAAAAGAATCATACCACAGTGATATATGGGTGCCCATGTTCATAGCAGCACAGTTTGTGATAGCTAAGACTTGGAAACAGCCCAAATGCCCATCAACTGGAGACTGGGTAAAGAAAATGTGGGGTTTTTTATAAAATAGAGTACTACTCAGCCATAAAAAATGAGAAATTAGAGACATTTATAGCTAAGTGGATGCACATTGAGGTGATACTCTTAAGTGAAATAAATAGGACACATGTGTATAAATACCAAATAGTTTCTCTGGTGTGAGAAACTGAAAGTGTAAATAAGGACTAAAATGTATAATAGGTAATGTGAAACAGGTAGAAAAGAGGCAAAGGGGAAGGAAGTGGGAGGGGTAGGGGAAAAGATAGAAGGGAATGGGATTAATATGAGAAAATGGAAAAATAGGAACAAAATCTTTGTAAATAGTGAGGACTGGAGGGGTTGAAGGGAGGGCTGGGCAAGGGTGAAAAACAAGAACCAAGAGAGAATATGTAAAGGTGCAAATTTCCAATGATGAATGTCATTATATTGTATACCTAAAATGTACCAATGATTAGAATGAATAATCGATAATGCAAAATAGGAAGAAAAGGTCCAAAGGGGTAGGGGTAGTGGGAAGGGCAGGGGAAAGGAAAAAAGGGAAAGGAAAAATGATGAGAAATGGAAAAAAATAGAAATAAAGTCTGTAAATAGGGAAGGGTGGAGGGGGTGAAGGGAGGGCTAGGAATGGGGAAAAAATAAGAACCAAGATGCATTATGTAAAGGTACAATTCCCAATGAGATATGTAATTGTGTTGTGTACCTAAAATATACCAATGAAAGAATTTAACAAAAAAAAAAAAAGGAAAAAAGAAAGCACAGTGGCAATGAGGTTAATAGAGAGGTCTTTTGTATTCTCAGCTCTTCAAGCTGATGTCAGATCTAGGCCATCCTATCGAAAACCTACTTGACCTCATGCTAGAAAAGTTGAAGATAGTGTTTTCTGATTGACCACAAGTGTAGGGCTTGGGAGCTGTTCTACAAATGTCCCAGATCACCATAATTGACAAGTTGCACCTACTAGCCCAGTCTTATCTCTTGCATCTTTTCCTCCTGAGAGACAAAAATCTCTATAATTTTTTATGGGCTATTGAGGGTGTAGAGGTCTCTATCTTTTTGTAGCTAGTTCTAGCTGGAAGGGGCTGTAGATCTTACCTACTGGGGAATGATATGTTCTCCAACTACCTTGGAGGGATGTTGTGACTCACTGGGTTGAAAAAAGCTGTCAAAGACAGTGAAAAATGAATTAATGTATATATATGAATAATTTTTGAGCTGTCTCTTCAGTGGGAGAGAACTTGGTGAATTTGTCAGGAGAGTCATAGCCTAAAGTCTGGATTGCTATATGAAGCCTTGAATGTACAAACTTTATCATTAGCTGGGGGATACAGAGCCCAAATATGAGAAGGAGTAAATTGGAGTATTTCCTGGTTGGTCTTAAAAGGTGAAGTCTGGCAGATCCAGAAATTAGATACATTAAGCTTTATTTCCATGTTTCCTGTGGAGGAGGAAGCATGGAAAAGAGGGATATTAGATAAGCTAACAAAGGGCTGAGATGGATTGTTCTAGCAAGATTATCCACCTTGTGGATCTAATTAAAAACAGGAGTCCCAATACAGGTGTCCATTTAAACTGTGGAGGACTAGAGGTTATCAGTGACTCTACTTTTCTACACCTGGAGCATCACTGGAGTCTTGCTTTTTGAAAAGGATCCTTAGATCTTCCAATGGTTCAAGTAGTAGCTTTTTTTGCCGTGGTCTTTTGCCTCAGATAATTCAAGTGGAGCTTTATCCTAGAAAGGCAAATCTAGAATGACAACAACCTGCTGGAAAGATAGACTGCCTCTAGAAGTTGTTGAATTCCCTGCTTGTGATTTATAGATATTGCTTATTAGTCCTCAAGCTCCTTTCTTTCTAGATTTCTGCATGACACATGTACCACCAGAAAGGCATACTTGGAGTCTATATAAATGTTAGCTTTTTGCCTTTTCCTAGTATCAGTGGCTGAGTAGGGGGCTATGAGCTCTGATTTTTGAGCAGAGGTCTTTAGGGGAAGGGGTTTGGCTTCAGTGACCTGTTGTGAACTGAAAACTTCATAACTTGCCTTTCAATGGCCTTCTTGGATAAGCCTCCTTCCATCAGTGAACCACACCTCCTTGGAGTCTTGGAGAGGCAGAACATTGATTCCTTTCTACTAGGTCTGTGAAATCACCTGTTCATAAGAATAGCTAACCTCTGAGCCTGTAGGAATCAGTGACACAGGATTAAGGGTAGGACAAGTCTTATGGTAACCTCAGGGGTGGAAAGCCATCTCCCAGTCAACCACAAATAATCTTTTGTTTTAAGAATAGCCCTGACCTGATAGGGAGTCAGGACTTCTAGTTTTTTCCCTCAAAGCTAGTTTCATAGCTTATTCCATTAGCATAGCTGAAGTTACTATTGCTCTTCAAGGTATTTTATAATGTCATGTGGCAGGATCTACCTGTTGACTAATTAGGTCAAGGATGCTTGGTATAGTCTCATCAGGTAAAATCCATTTTGGCCTTTGGTGGAATGGGGGAATTGCCCCACATTTTACTAGTAAATTTCTTCCTAGTAAGGGAGTTGGACAATGTGGGACAATTAAAAATTCATGGTTCAATATTTGGCCTTTGAGTGGACATGTCAGAGCAGGTGTAAAGAAGTTCTGACTATGGCAAAGAGAGATATTAGATAAGCTAACAAGAGCCTGAGAGCCATCATCTAGCAAGATTATTCTCTACCCCAATTATGACTATAGTTCTAGAGGAAGATTTTCTAGAGAAGAAAGTTCAGACTGATTAAGCCACTTTTGTACATATAAGGGATTGAATTTACTTATCCATGACATCCAGGGTCACTCATGGTTTCTCACAGGAAATAGAGGTGTCCATGGACAGAGGCATTGCAGATTACCCTGGGCTCGTTCAGTCCTTTTCATCAGACCAGGAGGTAAAGATTTTGACTGGCATAGTCTTGCTCTGGGTGGAGGTATACTCAATCTTTCAGTGGTAAAAGTCAGACACATTGGCCATCTGGCACACAGAGGGTCTGGGTGGTGGCTTGGTACAGTTGGGTGCCCAATGTCCAGTTTCCTTGCATTTAAAGAAAGATTTCCCCCTGATTGGCCTTGGGTTTTCCCTTGGACAACTTGGGCTTAAAGCATTGCCAATATGACAGGCATAATTTTGGCCAGTCCTTTTTCCTAGTCCTTCTCCTTTCATCTTTATCTAGATCCTAATTGTTGAACACAGAAAAGGCTGTGATCAGTAATTGAGTCACAAGGTCTGGGGTTACAACAAATGGCCAAGACAAATTGGACATCTTGCAATGCATGATAGGTCAAGAGCAAGAGTTCAAAGTTTGAAACACATTTGCAAAATTACAAGGATCTTCTGAAATTGACCTAAACTTTCTTTGCATTATTTTGTATCTGCCAGTGAAAAAGGAACCTGGATTCATCCTCTACTTTTGGGACCTTTCCCAGGGGCAGAATGAGATACCCCATGAGGTTAAAAGCTGTATGAGGATTATGAGGAAAGGGCTGATTTACTGGCTGAGAATTGTAAGGAGGTGTTTGAAGAGACCTCCTGGTGTGGTTGCTTTTATTAAATAAGTGGGAGAGACTCATATCCCTCTGAGAGACAAGTGAGTGTCTGAGGACAGAATCATCAATGATATCCTTCCGTGGGGGCTTCTTTTCATTTTTTATTTTTTGGTACCTGGGATCGAACTCAGGATCTTTTT
>NW_004624809.1:3126464-3153575 GCF_000247695.1 Heterocephalus glaber
CTTTTCAGAGGTGTCTTCCAGATATGGCTTGTGTTTAGGTTTTGAGGCTCTAATGACTCTGAGGCTATTTTGTTTTCCTTATACCAGGAAAGAAAACTGATTAGATCAATCACAACATGGTAGGCCAGATGTTACAATCAGCAATATCATAGCATCAAGTGCAGCTTAGAAAATGACAATTTGTGGTAGTTATTAATCTATCACGTTTAACTATGTGAAGTATAGTCCCCTGTGCCCCAGTAGTGAGGGACCCGGTAGCAGAGGAGCTGTAAGGCTGGGTGGATGAGGGGGATGCAATTGGGCCTGGCAGGCGCCCGTGTGACTAAGCAGAGCACCGGATAAATGCGGGTCTCCAAGCCACTCCAGGGACCTCACTGTGCCATGGACAGGAACCGGAACACACAGCTGAAGAGCCTCAGGCTGTTTGGCTGACCCTCAGAGAGGAAACTCAGGATCTTGCACTTGCCAGTCAGGCATGGTACCACTGAGCTACCTCCCTGGCAACTTGCAGGCTTCTTTAACAACTTACCAGTCCAATTATTTAAATACAGAATGACCAAACATTGCATATTTTTGTTAATTTTTATAAGATAATAGGAAATATAAAAACAAGTTTATCACATGTATTCAATACAAGAATTGACTGGTTGAAATAACACCATGAACTGTTTCTCCTCTGCCATTCCCCTCTGCCATGCCACCTTGCCTGGGAGCCAGCTGACTATGGATAGAAACCTCTCCAAACTGAGCTAAAATAAACCTTTCCCTCCTTAACTCGTTGTTGTCAGGTATTTTATCTCAGTAATGAGAAAAGTAACTAAGAAAATCTCCAATGAAAAAGAATGGAAAAATAAAAATAATCATGAAGGGCTGGGGATGTAGCTCAGCAGCACAGTGCCTACCTGGCAAGTGCAAGGTCTTGGATTCAATCCTTGGTACCAGAAAAAAAAATCATCATTTTGAGGAATGATTGAAAGTATAGGCTAATGGTAGAGAAAAATCTATTCATTAAAATTATAGCAGAAAATTCCCCAGATCTACAAAATGAGATGAATGTTTACGAGGAAATTGGAAGCCCAAATAAAGATGAACAAAAAGGAACCCCTCCATGACTTATCAGAGTCAAATTACCAATAGTATAATAATATAATATAACATAATATAATAGTATCTAATAATATAATAGCATATTAAAGGCTCTTACAGAGAAAGGAAAAATTATTTACAATGGCAAAGCTATCAAACTAACACTAAATTTTTCAGTAGAAACTCTAAAGGCCAGGTAGGCTTGGAATGATGTATTTTAATCTCAAAGAAAATAATTGCTGGGCTGGGGATTTAGCTCAGTGGTTTCACCACCTACTGCACAAGTGCAAAGACCTGAGTTCGATCCCCGGTACCAAAAAAAAAAAAAAGAAAAAGAAAAAGAAAATAATTGCCAACCTAAATGACTATATCCTGGAATGTTATCTTTTAAAATTGAAGGAGAAATAAAAACCTTTCAAGATAAGGATAAGCTAAAGAAATCTATGACCATTAAGCCAGGATTTCAGAGACTATTTAAGGGAATCCTAAACACAAAGGAAGAAGATCACCAAAACCATGAGACCAAGAGAAAGAATAAATTTCACTGAGCGAATAGATAAATTGAAAAAAATCAGTAACGAATCAAACAGTAGAAAAACAATTACATGACTGTAATGACTACTATCCTTTAATAATAGCACAATATAAATAGCCTTAATTCTCCAATTAATAACACAGCCTGGCAGACTGGATCAAAAAATATAACCCAACTATATTTTACCTGCAAAATACACCACTTGCAAAGATATACACAAACTGCAAATAATAAGATGGAAAATAAAACTCCAAGCAGCTAAGGACTAAACACAGCAAGAATAACATTATTATCACATCTGAAAAAGTAGAATTCAAAATAAATTACTGAGACAAAGAAAAAAGGGACATATTGGCAAAGGGAACAAGTCAACAAGATGAGATAACAATTGTAAATACATAGGCACCAAATGTCAGAATATGCAATTCATAAAACAAACACTACTTGTAAGGATCATATAGATCCTAGCACAAGCATAGTAGGTGACTTCAACATCTGAATCTCACAGCCAGATAGATCAACCAAACAAGGATCAAAAAGAAACAACGGCTAAACTACACTATAGACTGAAGAGACATAATAGATACATACAGTATTCCTTTCAATAACAAAGAATATATTCATTTCAACAGCCTTTGGAACTTTTTCCAAAATAGACCTTATTTTATGCCATAAATCAAGGCTTAATAAGTAAAAAAACTGAAATAATCTCATGCATTTTATTTACAGTGGAATTAAGCTAGAAATCATCAACAGGAGAAACCACAGAAGCTATATAAACACATGGAGATTGAATAATACACAGCAGAAGTACCAATGGATCATCAAAGATATCCAGGGAAAAATTTAAAAGTTCCTAGAATGAAATGATAACAGAAACACAACTTATCAGAATCTGTGGGTCACAATAAAAGCAGTCTGAAGGGGAAACTTAGAGCCATGAGTGTCTACATAAGAAATAAAGAGTAATCCCAAATAAAATACCTAATGATAAACCTCAAGGTCCTAGAAAAACAAGAACAAATGAAACCCAAGTCTCTTGGAAGGAAATAAATAAATATCAGGGGAGATATAAATGAAATACAGACTAAAAGAGAAATACAAAGGATCAATGAATCAGAAAGATGGTTTTTGGAAAAAATTAACAAGATTGATGAACTCTTAGTCAAACTTACCAAAAAAGGAAGAAACAACCCAAATTAATACAATTAGAAAATGAAAATTGTGAAATAACAACAAACATCACTGAAATCCAGAGGATTGATAGAAACTATTTTGAAAACTTATATTCCAATATATTGGAGACAAATAGAAGAAATTGATAAACTCTTAGGCTCATATGATCTACCAAAATTGAGCAAAGAAGACATAAACATATAAACAAATCAAAACAAGTAACAAGATTGAAACAGTAATAAAACCCCTCCCAACAAAGGAAAGTTCAGGACCTGATGGCTTTATTGCTGAGTTTTACCAGGCTCTTAAAGAACTAACACTAATGTTTATAGAAAGGGAGGGAATATTTCCACATACTTTCTATGATATCAGCATTGTCCCAATACCAAAACAAAAAGGTAAACTAAACACAAGTATCTTTGATGAACATAGATGCAAAACTCCTCATAATGTTCATGCAGACAGAATTCAATAATATATTCAGTTTCATTCCAAGGATAGTTCAATATAAGTAAATCAATAAATGCTATACACCACGTAAATAAAACCAAAGATAAAAACCACATGATCATCTCAGTAGATGAAGAAAAAGCCTTCAAGAGAATACAACATCCTTCTATGATAGAATCCCTGAATAAAGAAATTAAGTATTGAAAGATCTTCCCTTAAATCAGTAAAAGTCATATATGGCAACCCTACAGCCAACATTATACTTAAAGAGGAAAAACTGAAAACATTTCCTTTAAAATCTGCAATGAGACAGGTTGTCTACTCATGTCATTCCTATTCAACAGAGTACTTGAAATTTTAGCAAGAGCAATTAGGTATGAGAAAGAAATAAATGAGATACAAATAAGAAAGGAAAAAGTCAGATTATCTGTATTTGGAGATGATATGATTTTTTTATTTAGGAAACCCTAAAACCTCCACCAGAAGGCATTTAGACATACTAAACAAATTCAGCAAAGTGACAGGAGGCAAAATAAATACACAAAAATGACTAGCTTTTCTATATATCAATAACATACCTTCTGAGAAAGAAATAAGAAAAGTAATTCCATTCATAGCACCTTAAAAATAAAATATCTAGGAATCAGCCTAATTCATAAGGTAAATGAAATCTATAATAAAAATTACAGAACACCAAGAAGAAATTGGAGAAGACATCAGAAAATGAAAAGACATCCCTTGTTCATGGATTGGAAGGATGGATACTATTAAAGTGGCCATGTTACCAAAAGTAATGTACCTATTTAGTGAAATTCCTATTAAAATACCAACAACATTCATCATAGAGCTATAAAAATGATATTAAATTTCATATTATATTTGGGTTTCCTAGAGGAAAAGAATCCATATGAAATATACTTATACAAAGGAATTTATTAGGATTTTCAGGGTCAGAAGTGAAGCTGGGCATGGTGGCACACACCTGTAGTTTCAGTATTTGGGAGGCTGAGGCAGGAGGATCATTGTAAGTTCAAGGCCAGCCTGGGCTACATAGTGAGTTCAAGGCCACCCTAGGCTACACAGCAAGACTCAAAAAAGAAAAAGTGACAGTTCCAGTGGCCATCTGTGGGTAGGAGATTCTGTAATGGCTGTCTGCATGCTGAAGAGTCAGAGGATCCAGTAGCAGCTCCTTGAAATAACTCCCTTGCAGTTACAATTAGACATTGTATGAAAAGATGGAGTCCTTCTCCTCATCCCTTTGGCTTTCAAGACATTCTGACATGACCAACTTCCAGGGGAAAGGGGAGAAAGAGGAGGAGGAAGAGGGGGAGGGAGAGAAAAGGAAGGGGAAGAGGGAAAGGGCAAGGGTGAGAGAGAGAGAGAGAGAGAAGCTGGCAGAAGAGGATTAGGTCATCCAGCTGCCAAGCATTGAGACAGGAGTGTGAAAGATAGCAGAGCAGAGGTTAGGAGCTGCTCTGGCCCAGAACTACAAGCTGCCACAC
The DNA here is from genome assembly GCF_000247695.1 of Heterocephalus glaber. The sequence goes on from NW_004624809.1 coordinate 3,131,214, forward strand.
AGAGTTATAAATTAAGTCATGAGTTTAAGGCACTAGGTGATTTAAACAGTAGAAATTTATTCTCTCACAATTCTAGAGGCTAATAAGCTAAAGCCATTTCTTCAGAGAGGTGAAGGAAGCAGAGATAGAGGAGTGCTATTAGTTTAGCTCTTTCTACACAAAAGGATTGGGAATTGGATTTCTCTCCATGTTAGAAATTGGTTGAATGTTACCTTCATATTCAAAGACTTGGCTACATTTATATTCTTGGGTTACAATTTTTATAATTGCTCTACTGCTTATTATAGAGATGCTTGAGTCCAGATTGATTTTCTTTTTCCCCAGTAAATGACTTGATCTCCACCCCACATCATATTCCCAAAATGTTCCTTTATTGGATTTCAAGTTTTTGCAGCTTTATAATATAAAGGTTTGCATTTACATGTATTACTCTGGGTCTATTTTCTCCCTGGAGAAAGATCTGTCATTTGACCTATTGGATTCTTATATTCTTTTTGCATTGTATCTTTTAATTATGGTAATATTTTATTTTGTTTTGCTCTAAGGTAATTTTATTCATGTTTATGTGTCCTTATTAGTGGTATTTTAGATATAGCTAGTGAATTTTTATTTCTATTATAATTTTGTCACTTTTTTGGCATTTCTAAGAGGAGGAAAGAAAAATTCTGACAATATGGCATACATTATTTTAAAGCCATATTTCAAATTCAAAATATATAATAAGGACATATAAATATTCAATTTAGAATTCAACTTTGTTATTTTGGATTTTTGATTGTGAAATTATGCTTCCTCAAAGATACCGTGTTGAATTACAATGAAACTAAATATTTTGATTTTAACATTACCAGTCAAGGAGATAGGAATGTTTTTACACAAATTTGAATATACAGTAGCCATGAAATGACAATAAAAATGAAAACTGTAAGTAAATGTCAGTTGGCATCTTGATAAGTTTCTGGAGAGTTGGACCCCAGATCTGGCCACATATCAGAACAAGTGTAAAAGCTTAAAAAGATACAAATATATCAGAACCATATTGAAATTTTTTTGAGGTCCAGAGTGGGGTTTGGGATTCTTATTTTTTAAAATAATCTCATAATTCTATTTTCCTCTGAAGTATTTTGAACAGTGCTGTGTATCATTAAAGTTATGAAAAATGTTTTCTCCCTCCAATTTCTCCTTTGAACAATGGTTCACTATGGCACCAGGAACATTAATGGAGAACATTGCAAATAGATTATTAGATTTGCTTAAATATCTCTGAGGGGGTCAGGGATTTAGTTCAGTAGTGCCACTGCCTGCCTCACAAGCGCAAGGTCCCAAGTTTGATCCCTGATACCAAAAAACCAAAACCAAACAAACAAACAAAGCAAAAAACCAAAAAACCAAAAAAAGCCAAGCAAACAACAACCAAAAAACCTCTGAGTGTATGTTTGTTGGAAAGTCTGGACCTTTGGTGGACTGCAGGGTAATCAGTTTTTCATTGTAATTCTCCATGTAGCTGTCTTCTCTACTTTGACAGTTTTAGTTGCCAAAGAAACTTAATATATATGTAGAGACAGACAAATGAACAACTGTATTTTTTTGCCAATATATTTAACAGTTTGTAATATAGTTTTTATAAAAGCAATGAAATGTAGTTCTTCAAAACACGAGGTAGTATGAGGATTTTCCTTTATAGCATTTCATAATTGGATGTGCTTTATCAAATTAGCTCTTTGGTTTCTATAACCTTTCATTATACAAATCAGGTAAAATGTTCTGATGTGAATGTTTTCTTTTTATCTCTAGGAGACCATAAAAATGGTTCACTTTGTTGTAAAGTGCATTTAAAGATAATTATGCCACCTTATGCTCTGTATAGTTAACAAAAAGTCTTAAAATTCTTTTTTGTGATAAATGCTTATATTTGATGATGTAAAGAAATGAAGATTTGTAAGTGGAAAATAAATGGTTTATATGAAGTCTTAAGAATTTTTCATTGCATCTCATTTTAAAGTGGTTTACTTCTTTAAGTGTTGCTGATAAGACATGTGAGTTTACTATAATGCTTTAAAAACAACTAGGTTTTCACAAACTTACTTCTGATAGAACATTTTAGGGATTCTAATTGTCTCCTATAAACATTTCCTTTTATTTCCTTGAGGAGTAAGAAAATAAACCTTAAAAATGTCTGTGTAGCACTAGAAAATTATAATAAATGTAACTTTGGAAGACATATTTTCAGAAATAGGGAAGTTATCGATGTTTTCTTGGCATTTTCTATTTTTGCAGCAGCAGCCTCTGAATTGTAGTATACGATCTGCTGAAGTGAGCACAACAGTCTGAATTTTGAAGCATAGATTTTGTTGGACATATTTGTGACCATGAAGTAAATTGAAGGATAATTATACCCTTTCTGGCTAAAATAAGTAAAATTTAAAAAATTGTAGCAGTACATGTGATTTCTTAAGTTTCTGTTTGTTTTATCTCAAGGTAAAAAAGAAAAAGCAATATCAGTACATTTTTGGGCGTGGGTAGGAATATTTTCCAAAAGGTTGTTTAATTATACTCCTTTGAGAGAAGTTAAAAACCATATTGTGTATTTATGAAGTATAGACATTAATATATTTTGGTTTGGAATGTTCTTCATCAGAGATAGCTTCATCTCAATCCATGAAATCTAGCTGGAAAGTGATTTTCTAACCCTTCATCCTTCAGTAGGAAAGACTGTATTTTTCTTCTAGCACCCTTCCCTGCTGATTCTGATGTGTATGCAGCTGCACTCAGCCTGAGACTAATCCCCTACTCTGGGACTTCTCACAGCCTCCTTTTTCCTGCTTTTAACATGTGCTCTCCACTACACTTCATCTGCTTCTTTGTCCATGCTCAGTTCTCTGCTACTCATTTTTGGAACTACGTTTACTTCCTGCAGTTTAAGCCTTCAGTAGGGTCTTAGTGTGTTTGTCACCACTCTTTCATCTCCTCATCTTCTCTTTCTTGGTGTCTATTCTGATCTCACCATCCAGGGTGGGAAACCTCAGGAAGGCTACCAGGTAGTGTGTTACGGACTGGACCAGCTCAGGAAAGCTTTTGTTAAAAAAAAATTCTGTCTTTGATAAGTTGCATTTCTCGTAATTATTCTTATTCTTTTAAGATAAATCAAATGATTTTAAATTTCCATTTTATTTTCTTTTGCTTTCATTGCTTTCATTTCTTACTCACTTCCCTTGCATTCTGTATGATATTTCAGGTTGATATTTCTCTTTATTCTATTGTCCTCAGCATAAATTGTGTAGTTTTATATTATACTAAAATATTTATTTTTATTTTATTTTTCTTAATATTCCTTTAAAAAACTGACATTAAGTTTTATCCTCCTTTATACTACTTTACATCTTGAGTTTTAACCTCTTTTTCTTTTTTCTTTGGGTTATGTTTTCTTTTTCATAGAAGTTGTGACTTTTTAACTTTTTCAACAAGAATATTTAAACATTTCTTTCAATTCTTATAGTTAATCATTTTTAGGATTATACTGCTTCCTTTAATATGTTGTACTTCTATACTTATTCTTCAGTATTCTTGCTTAAACTCACCTTAATTTTCTTCCTTTATTTTTTCTTAATATAGTTGTCATTTTCTGAGTGCTTGGATGTTGTGCTGGATATTTCCATGCATTGATATTTATTATTTACACTTAATAGAGGAAGAAACTTAGGCTAAGAATGGAGAACTTGGGATTAAAATTCATGTCTGAGGTGATTGAAAGACCATACATTCTCCAAGTTTCTCTGGAAAGAGGAGAGCTTTCCTGCAGAGGACATTTATAAAGAGTGAAACTGTTTGGATTGCTTTTAGTCAATTCCATGCTGTCTGTGTTAGCTCTCCAATACTACAGTATAATGTCTCAGAAAAACAGCTTAGAATAAGACAGGTTTTTCATGGCTCATGGTTTCAGTTTAGGGTTTGTTGGAACCACAGCATCACAGTTCTTTGACCAACCTTTTATCACATGGGCCTTGGGGTCACACTGATCCAAACCATAGAACTGGATGAATTCCATGTTAATTCCTCATAGAAGCCAGTCACTGTGGATTTGTAAGTCTAATTACCAGCAACTAGCAATCACATATTTTTGCTGGACTGTTACAGTTTGTGTCTAGATGTCCCCCAAAAGTATCATGCAGTTATAGGTCAGCTTTTTCAGAGGTGGCTGAATCTAAAGTTTGTGATTGATACATGGTGCAATGCTAGGATTAAGGGTGGATAATTACTAAATCAGTCCACTGACTGGTTTGGCACTGTCCTAATCCCAGTAGCCTGGATACAATATAAGAGACAGAAAGAAGCTTGTCTTCTCCCTTGCTTGCTTTGCTACCTTCTCCTAATATGAACTGTTTCTCCTCTCTGATGCCTGTCTGCCCTGCCACCCTGCCTTGGAGCCAGCTGACTATGAACAGAAACCTCTACAAAATATGACCTAAATAAACCTTTCCTTCCTTAACTTTGAGCATTGGGTATTTTGTCTCAGCAATGAGACAAGTAACTATGACAAGGACTAAATGAAAAAATTTTTTACTTTTGTTTAAACAAATTTAACACTAGGGACTAATGTAAAATCTATGTAGCTACTTGGGTTCTCTTTCTTTTTGAAGTATTTTACTAGCAAGACCAATACTATTCTGTAGGCAAATAGCAACACATTTCTTCCTTTCTGACTTTCCCCTTTGACTTTTGAATTGTTGTTATTGAGATCTGGTGTCTGTCTATAGAAATACAAACTGAAGGGAGAGATATGGAATACACTGCTTGCTGTTGCAAAACACAATGTCTACTCAATACAGGCTACACTGCACAGCCCCAGAATGTTTGTGTGAGTGACTGACAGTGTATCTTCTCCATGTCTTCTTAGACGGGTAGGCTATTATTTCTAGTTAATGATATACTCATGAGTTTTAAGTTGTGCTTCTTACGTTCAATCAGTGATATAGGTAAGGTATAGTCATGGAAAACTTCTCTGGTCTCTGGGAATAGGTTGACTATCACCCTATAGTTTACTGGTTTTTGTCTTTTTGGTATTTTCAACAGACAGAAATTGGGACAGGTTGGATCAAGGAATGAAAGCCAGATGCTCATTTTAATTAGAGGTGTCTGTAGATATTTTTGCAAATAATGTTTTAATTATTTTCTAAATGTGGTGTTTTGGCTAGTATATCTTTTCCTAGAAATTTTAGGTTTATATCACTTCATACATCAGGGCAGATGGTGCTTTGGGTCTATGAAAGATTTGGAATTGCTGTTTGCTTTTGGCCAGCCTTTTATGTTAGACTAGCAAAGACTGGGAATGGCTTTTGTTTTCCTGTTCATGGCAAATGCATATTCCATGGACATTTGCCGTCTTTTACATCCTTTAGTTTATTCAGCCTTTTGCCTCACATTTTCAGGGTACAGTAATTCAAAGATACTTTTAAGGATAAATGTGATATCAGTGTTTTTTAATAACACAGTAGTGTTAAACTTTACTTTTCAAATTGCACAGTTTTCAAAAGCCTTTCTCTACAAACTTCTTTGAAAGGAATTGCAATATATATGTCTATATATGTAGATATCTACATATATAGACATATATAGACATATATGTATATAATTTAAGAAGGAAATTCTTACTGATTAATATAATTGAATTATTTCTATGGTAGAATTCACAAGAATATATTGTTTCAGGGTAAGCAGCCAATGATGATAAACAGTAGAATACCTAAAATATTAAATTCATATTTAAAGCAAAAAGAACTAATTCTTTTTTTTTTCATAAAGTTTATTGGTACATTTTAGGTATACAATACAGTTACAATCATCATTGGGAACTTGTACCTGTACATGATGTATCTTGGCTCTTATTTTTTTCTCCATTCCCCTGCCCTCCCTTCAACCCCTCCACCCCTCCCCATTTTCAAAGACTTTGTTTCCATTTTTTCCTTTTCTCATATTAATTCCATTCCCTTTTTTCCTTTCCCCTAGCCCTCCCACTTACCATTCCCCTTTGCCCCTTTTCTTCCTATTTTACATTATCTATTATACATTTTGATACTTATTAACACTTTCAGTTTCTAACACCAGAGAAACTACTTGGTATTTACACATGTGTGTCCAATTTTTTTTTTCACTTAAGAGTATGGCCTCAATGTGCATCCATTTAGCTATAAATGTCTCTAATTTCTCATTCTTTATGGCTGAGTAGTACCCCATTGTAAAAAAAAAAGACACCTTTTCTTTATCCAATCTCCGGCTGATGGACAATTGGGCTGCTTCCAAGTTTTAGCTATTACAAACTGTGCCGCTATGAACATGGGTGCACATATAGCACTGTGGTATGATTCTTTTAATTCTTTGGGGAAATACTGAGCAGGGGAATAGCTGGATCAAGTGGGACTTCCAGTCCTAGTTCTTTGAAGTAGCTCCATACTGATTTCCACAGTGGTTGCAGCAGTTTACACTCCCAGCTGCAGTGGAGCAGGGTTCCTCTTTCCCCACAGCCCCACCAGCATTTATTATTGGTCAATTTCACGATAGCAGCCATTCTTCCTGGAGTGAAGTGGAATCTCAGAGTTGTTTTCATTTGCATCTCTTGAATGACCAGTGATGTTGAACATTTTTTCCTATGTTTATTTTCTATTTCTACTTTGTCTGAGAAATGTCTGTTCATTCTGTTCATTTTGGATTGGGTCTTTAAATTTGGGAGATCTAATTTTTTTAAAGTTCTTTATATATTCTAGATAGTAGACTTTGTCTGAGGAATAGATGGTAAAATTTTTTTCCAACATTGTGGGTTGTCTCTTCACACTGTTAGTGGTTTCTCTTGCTGTGCAGAAGCTTTTTAATAAGAAGAGATACCACTTGTTGATTGTTCACTTTGTTGTTCACTTGGGACTGAGATTTTATCCATGAAATCATTTCCTAGGCCAACGTCTTCAAGAGTTCTACCTGACTTCTCTTCCAACCAGTTTCATGTTTCTTTTTTAATATTTAGATCTTTAATCCATTTGGATTTTATTTTAGTGCAGGGTGAGAAATAAAGGTCTAGTTTTAATCTTTGGCAAGTTGAAACCCAATTTTCCCAGCATCATTTATTAAAGAGCCTATCTTTTCTGCAGTGAGGGTGTTTGGCTCCTTTGTTGAAGATGAGGTAGCTGAGTGTGTCTGGATTTGTTTCTGCATCTTCTAATCAGTTCCATTGATCCTCAGGTCTGTTTCTTTGCCAGTACCTTGCTGTTTTTATCACAGTAGCTTGTGTATAGTTTCAAGTTGGAGATTGTGATACCCCCTGCCATGTCTCTGTTTCTTAGAATTGCTTTAGCTATTCTATGTTTCTTCTTTCTTTCTTTATTTTTTGGTACCGGGGATCGAACTCGGGACCTTGAGCTTGCAAGGCAAGTGCTAGTACCACTAAGCTAAATCCCCGGCCCCTCCACATCTCTTCTTATTCCAAATGAATTTTTGGATTGTTTTCTCAAGGTCTCTGAAGTATGCTGCTGGAATTTTAATTGGCGTGGCATTGAATCTATATAGCAGTTTTGAAAGTATGGCCATTTTCACTATATTGGTTCTTCCTACCCAGGAGCAAGGGATGTCTTCCTATTTTGTGATATTCTCTTTGATCTCTTTTTTGAGTGCTATAGTTTTGCGAGTAGATGTCTTTGATTTTTTTGTCAGGTTGATTCCTAGTTATTTCATATTCGTGGATGCTATAGTGAAGGGAGATGTTTCTCCACTTCCTCTTTCAGTGAGTGTGTTGTTCATGTAGAGGAAAGCTATTGATTTTTGTGTGTTGACCTTGTAACCAGCTACTTGACTGAATTTGGTTATTAAGTCTAGAAGCCTGTTGGTGGAGTTCTTGGGGTCTTCTATATAGAGTATCATGTCATCTGAAAATAATGACAATTCATTTGACTTCTTCATTTCCTATCTTTATTTGTTTTATTTCTTTCTCTTGTCTAATTGCTGTGGCTAATTTTTCCAAAACTATCTTAAGCAGGAGTGGTAATCGTGGACTTCCTTGTCTTGTTCCTGATTTTAGTGTGAAGGATTTCAGTTTTTTGACCATGTAGCATGATATCAGCTATGGTTTTTCATAGATGGTTTTTATCAGGTTGAGGTAGAGACTGTTCCAAATTTCTGTAGAGTTTTTATCAGAAATGTGTGTTGGATTTTGTCAAACACTTTTTGTTCCTCTGTTGAGGTGACCATATAGTTTTTGTCCTTGATTCTATTTATATAGTGTATTATATTTATTGATTTGGGTATGTTGAACCATCCCTGCATCCCTGGGATGAACTGCACTTGGTCAGGGTGCTTGATGTTCTTGATGGTCTTCTGCATTCTATTTGCTAGTATCTTATTGAGGATTTTTGCATCTATGTTCATGAGTGAAATTGGCCTATAGTTGTCTTTTTTGGTTAGGGTTTCCTCTGCTTTTGGGATTAAGGTGATGCTTACTTCCAGGAAATTTGGAATTTAAAATTTGGGAATATTGAATTTCAATTTCAATTTCATTGAAGAGTTTAAACAGTAGTGGCAACAGTTCTCCAAATATCTTTTAGAATTGAGCAGTGAAGCCATCAGGGCCTGAGGTTTTCTTAGTTGGTAAATTTTTAATTACATTTTCAATTTCATTGGTTGCTATTGGGTTGTTTAGAATTTTTAGGTCTTCTTCATTCAACTTTGGTAATTCATACATATCTAGAAATCTGTGCATTTCTTCTGTGTATAACATATAGGTTCTCAACATAGGTATTGATGATCCTCTGTATTTCTGCTGGGTCTGTTGTAATTTTACCCTTTTCATTCCTAATTGCATGGATTTGAGACTTTTCTTTCCTTCTTTTGATAGAGCTGGCTAAGGGTTTGTCAATTTTGTTTATTCTTTCGAAGAATCAACTCTTTGCTTCATTGAATTTTTGTATTATTCTCCTAGTCTCCATTGCATTGATTTTGGCTCTAACATTTATAACTTCCTTCCTTGTATGAGCTTTGGGTTTTTCCTGCTCTTCTTTTTCTAGAAACTTAAGTTTCAGCATCAGGTTTTTTATTTGAGCTTGCTCTGTTTTCCTAACATGAGTATTTCCTGCTATGAATTTGCCTGGTAAGGCTACTTTCATTGTGTCCCATAGATTTTGATATGTTGTATTGACATTGTCATTTAATTAAAGGAATTGTTTTATTTCTTCTTTAATTTCCTCTATGACCCATTTGTTATTCAGAAGTGTGTTGTTCCATTTCCATGTGTTTATAAAATTCTTGCAGGTTCCATTGTTATTGATCTCCAATTTTATCACACTATGGTCTTATAATATACAGGCCATAACTTCAATTCCTTTGCACTTACTTAACCATGTTCTATGAGCAAGTATGTGATCTACTTTGGAGAATGACACATGTACACCCAAAAATAATGTGTGTTTTGATTTTGTGTGGTGAAACACTCAGTAAACCTATGTTAAGTCCATTTGTTTAAGAGTTTGATTGAGTTCTAGTACTTTATTGTTTATTTTCTGACTAGTGGATCTATCTATGTTTGATAGTGGGGAATTGAGGTCACCCGATATTATTATATTAGTGCTTACTTGATTTTTCATGTCTGTTAGTATTTGTTTTATGTAGTTGGGTTCCCTAGTATTTGATGCATACATATTTATGACTGTCATCCCCTCCTCTTGGTTTGTTCCCTTTACAAGAAAGTTGTGTCCTTCTTTGTCTCTCTTAATCAGTGTTGGTTTGAAATCCACTTGATCTGCAAAGAGGATAGCTACTTCTGCTTTTTTTCAGATTCCTGTCACATAGAGTATTGTTTTCCACCTTTTAATTTTCAGCCTATGAGTTTCTTTTTAAATTATGTGTGTTTCTTATATGCAACATATTGTTGGATCTTACTTCTTGACTCATTCTGCCAGTCTATTTCTTTTGATTGGTGAATTGAGACCATTAACATTGGTGGGTATAACTGAAACGTATTGACTTATTCCTGTCATGACCTTTTCTTTTTGTTGGATTCTTCCCCTTTGCATTTAATTTCTTGTTGTGTCCAATGGATTCATTCTGCTGGGTTTCCTGGTGCTGTGATCCTCATTGTCTTTTCATAGGATATTGTCTAAAATTTTTTGGAGTGCTGGTTTGGTATTCATGAAATACTTAAGGTGCTCTTTGTCATGAAAGTATCTTATTTCTCAATTGATTTTGAAAGGTAGTTTTTCAGGGTATATCAGTCTGGCTTGGAGCTTGTTTTACTTTATGGCTTGAAATACATCACCTCAAGGTCTTCTTGCCTTGAGGGGTTGCATTGAAAAGTCTGTTGTGATTCTGATGGGCTTTCTTTGTTTGTGATTTGTGTCTTTTCTCTAACTGCTTATAGAATTTTGTTTTTCTGTTGGGTTTCTGGAATCTTAACTATTATATGCCTAAGTGTAGATTTTTTTTATCAAGGCTAGTTGGAGTCCTATATGCCTCACTTATCTGTATGTCAAGTTCTTTTCCCCTGCTTGGGAAGTTTTCTGCTGCCACTTCTGTGAACAGCTTTTTTATGTTGTCTGCACTCTCTCCTCTTTCTTCATTGACTCTGATCAATCTTATGTTGTTCTTATTTGCATTGTCTAGTAGCTGCTGGACTGATTTCTCGTGGTTCTGTAGTATTTTAAAGCAATTTTTCTTTTCCTGGTCACTAATTACAATCCTGTCTTCTATATCTGATATTCTGTCCTCACATTTTGTCATTCTGCTGCATAAACTTTCAGTGGAGAGTTAATCTTCTGGAAATCTGTTTGCATCTGTTTTATGAATTCCATTTTTTTTCCTATGCTGGGATTCCATCACTTTCCTCAGTCCCTGTATGTTTTTTTTTTTATCTGTGTCTGTTCTAGGATTGTTAAACATTTCTTGCACTATGGACAAAATCTCTATTGTTATCTGAGAAATTATTTCTGATTTCATTTTTTCCAGATCCTCTTTTGTCGCCAGTTCAGAGATTCCAGGTGCTTGAATATCGGCCTGTTCATGTCATTGCCCTTTGGGGTTGCCTTAGGTGATTTGAAAATCTGGTTTTGAGACTTGTTTACATGTCTTCTCATGTCAACAGATACTGCCTGATGTGCCTTTGTTGAGGTGATGTTTTGTTCACCCATTGGTCTTCAATTCTCACCAAGTCGCTAAGTGGCCTTTTTTATGCTGCTCACCAGGACACTAATTCCTGGGTTCAGAATGGTGGCCTTCTGGATCCTTGTACTACCTTGTTGTCCAGGTGGGGCTCTGACTGGGGCCTGTGAACACTTGGGATGGTATCTGAGTGGGCCTCACCCCCTACATAGCTGTTGTCTGGGAGAGCTTTTGGCTGGGGGTGGTGCACCCCTGTCACTGGTGTCTGAGCTGGTTTCTGGCTCAGGTAGGCAACCACTTACCGATGCTATAGGGCAGGCCTCTGGCTGTTGCTTATGTGCCTGTGCAGCTCTTTCCCTGGTGGGTCTTTGGCTGTGCCTGTGGGTCCCAGCTGCTCAGGTCAGTGTGGGACCCTGGCTAGGACCTGCCCGGAACCACACTACTCTGGGACCCATGGGCTTCTTGTTGGGATCCGGGTACACTTATGGATGGAATCTGGGTGGGCTTTTGGGTGTTGCTTTTGTGCCTGTGTAGCTCTTTTCCAGGCAGGCCTCTGGCTGGACCTCTGGGTCCCATCTGCATGGGTTGGGGTGTGATGCTGGATAGGACCTGCCTACAACTGTGCTGCTCTGGTACCCGTGGGCTTCTCACTGGGATCTCAGAAAGAACTAATTTTTAAAGGAGATAACAATATCTTTCATCTTTACTTCAATAATTTTGTGAATTATATAGAGAAATTATGTAATATCCAGAAACTTATGGCCTTTAAAGTGCTAGTACCATAATTTTCAAAGTGTACCTTGGGATCTCTGGGAAGTTAATGAGATCAGAATTATTTTTATTATAAGACTTGGGCATTATTTACTTTTTTATTCTTGTTATTTCACATGATTTAGAGGTTATATGATGTATGATATTGCAACAGGTTAAGCATAGAAACAGATCAGTTGCTTACTGTTAAACAGGTATTTAAGAGAGTAAAAAATGTCAAACAATGTAACTTGTGACAGGTTGAATAATGGCCTCACAAGAACAACCATATTTTGATGCTTGAACTTGTGAATATGTTGCTCTATATAGCAAAAAAAAAAAGATTTTCAAGTGTAATTAAGTTAAAGATTTGGGGATGGGAAACTAATCTGGAGTATATAGGGCATGGCCCATGTGATCACAAGGGTCCTTATTTGGAAAGAGGAGGCCAAGGAGTCAGTGCCAGGCAATGCTATGGAGAAAGGCTCAACCATCCAGCTTCAGCTTTGAAAATGGAATGGGAATATAAAATTAGGAACATGGAGAATACCAAGAAACTGGAAAAGGTGAGAAAAGCAGGCATTCCCCCAAGACTTAAAAAAGGAACATAGCCATGCTGTCACTTTCATTTTACCCAAGGGAAGTATATTTCAGATTTCTGACCCCCAGAATGGTAAAATAATCAAATTTTGTTGTTTTAAACCACTAAATTTGAGACAATTTACCTCAGCAACAGTAGGAAGCTAACAGTATTTGTTAAATGCTTCTTTAAAAGCCATATTATTTCTCTGCTCTAAATCCTCCAATGAATCCCCAATGGTTCCAGAACAAAATAAAGCTTTACTGTTTGACCTATTAAGCCTTTTGTCTTATCTTTAACTGTTAATTCAGAGCCTCATTGGTTTTGGCTCTCTGGAGTCTATCTTATACCCTACCACACAAGCTATTGCTGTTTTTGTAAAAATCGCTAGCTTTCTCATGTCCCCATTCTTTTGTATACACTACAGCCCTCTCCTTGGTAGCCTAATTTTACTACTTTGTCTATCCAAATCCAGCCCTTTCTTATCAGCTCACCTTTGATATAATCTGCTATGAAAATCCTTACCTCAACCTCTGTCTAGGCTGCATCTTTCATACATAACCTATGATACATTGTATTTAACTCATGTATATATATATCCTGTCTTCCCACTCAACTGTGAGCTACCTGGGTGAGGTAATCATGTCATATTTGTATATTTCTTGTTTTTTTGGTACCGGGGATCAAACTCGGGTCCTTGTGCTTGTGCAGCAGGTGGCAAAACCACTGAGCTAAATCCCCGGCCCAATATTTGTATATTTCTAGTACTAATATGCCACCTGATTCACAGTATTCTTCAATAAATATTTTTTCTAATTATCTAATTCACTGGTAATCCAATTTCTCTCTAATAATTTATTCCTTTCCATAATTCAGTTTTCAAATATGATTTTAACATATAATAAATGAACTTTGTCCTATCCTACTGCCTCTCCTAGCTGTCATTTTATTTTTCTCCATTTCCTGCCAAATAACTTGGGGGTGAGTGATATGCAGGTATGGCTTTAATTTTTCTCCCCACCATGGCCTCTGAACTCCTCAACACATCACTTCTCTTCTATAGCATATGCTTTTCTTTTTTAGAGTCCCTATCAAATGCTTTCTAGCTATCTCTTTAACCTCTGTGACTTTTACCATTATGCTTCAATCTTTCTGTCCTTTATTTTCCACGTACATTATTGCTCTTTTTCTACTTCCTTTTTTCTTTTTTTTTTGCCAGTCATTCCTCTTTGCAGCCATTAATTCTAAACAATTGCCCAAAATTAAGTGCTTAAGCCTTCCCTGTAAGTGCTCAGTCTCTGGAATACCTGATTGTGTTAGTTACTTTTCTCTCATTGCTGAGACAAAATATCTGATACCCAAAGTTAAAGGGTGAAAGGTTTATTTGGCTCACAGTTTGTAGAGGTTTCAGTCCATATTGCTGGCTCCAAGGCAAGGTGGCAGAGAAGCAACAGTTCATGGTGGACACACAGTGGCAAAGCAGTAAGGGACCTTAACAACATCTTTCTGCCTCTTTTATCTCATTCAGACTACTTAGGGTGGGTAGCACTCATGCCTTTAGTCTTAGTGCCCTCAAACCTAGCCCCACCATGAATCAATCACATACTCTAGATTCAGCCACCTCATAACAAGCATGAGGCTTTGGGGGAACATCTAAACACAAGCCATAACACTCATGTTTTTGCCACCATGTGCAAAGATGGCTACATCTGTAGTCAAGTTCTCCTAGCCATACAGTTGTACATACAATAGCTCTAGTTGATGCTTCTGCCATTCTCTTAAGCAAAGACAGAAGGCAACCAACTGATTACTCAGAAGGAACTCTTCCTTTTACTTGTTTCTTTCCTTTTCAGTGACCTCTCCATTATGCTCATTTTTCTGGTTAGAAATATTAGAATTTTTTTAAATATTTTTTGTTTATCTCCTTTTTTATGTTATTACTTTTTCTTCAAGCCATCGCATGGATTTGTCTCCTTTGTTGTATTATTTTTCTGTTGCCACCACACTAATCTAGACCTTCATTATTATAAAGACCACATCAACTGTATGCTTCTAGAAATTCTCTTTAGTCAACCATGCATCTAACCGCTCTCTTGAGTCTTTTGGATCCTTCTAGTACTGTCTTCTCCAACAACCAAGAAGAGCCTTTACATCATCTTCTCTCACAAAAAGCTGTGGTCAATCTACATCAGTCATTGCAGCACACATCAGATGATCTTAGATCTTGTAGAGTCAGACTATCAAAGGGCACATTAGCACAAGCTTACTCAAAAGGACTAGGAAGACAGATACCATGGGCAGCATCAAGTCTACTTTTTCTGCAGGAGCTGTTGCAGTGTCCAGTAGCATAGAGGTAGGAAAACTGTCTGGTTTGGAAGTCTGAAGCCCCACAGTACAAATTGCCCTTGCAACAATCTCACAGTCAGAACTTCCAAGGTCCTTGCAAGGACATGCCAGTTATAAGAGTCATCATATATAGGGAAATAGGAAGTATGGGGTCCGCATCAGTTCTTCATAGTTAACTTACAGTTCCTCATGGTCCAAGGGTCATTTTTACTCTAAGCAGCACTATGCAGTAATGTAATTAATGTATGTCCTTATTAGGTTACCAGAAGAATAGTCATAGGAATTTAACTGAGAATTAGTATCTCAAACAGAAAGAGAAATAATTTTGTTAATTCTTTGCCTGCAGCTACCAATTGACTTGATTCATTACAGAAACTTGATTCATTACAGAAACTGTCCCTTTTATCATCCATTTACTCGAGTCCTTTCCCCAGGTCTCCCCAAATACCTATGACTCCATCATTTAACAGAGTTAAAAGCCCAAGATAATTTCTTCCTTCATCATATGAAATTCAAAGCCTGCTCAAATTCCAAGCAAGGAGTAACTATTTAAGAAATAACTAAATAATAACACAATGAAAGAATCACAAGACCATCCAAATGGCTGGATTCCACACTGGTTTGAATGTATATAAATTGAATTTGGAAGAAAACAGTATATTTTTTGACCTATTGATAGAGAAAAAGAGCACTATTGCAAAACATTTTTGTGGGAGGGGGAGGTGAAAAAACTCAGTTCAAAATTTTAAAAAAATCACTTCCAACTCAACTTATCAGTACACTTCTTAAAAGAAAAAACACAATAATAAGATGAAAACCAAAGTTAAAACTGTAAAATTGCTTATGTTTAAAATTGCAGAGAAGGTACACTTCTCAAGGTAAGGGAGCCAAGAAAAAGACAAGGCATTTGAGGCACAGGGACAGGAGGATAAGCTGTTCAGACTGACTCCTCTGACTTCCTGCAAGGTAATTAACTTTTCTGTGCTTGAATACATGTCCATGATGCATGTAGTGATATTTTCCCATTTTTCACCTGAAGTATTAAAGTTAGGATTAATGAGGTTATACTGAGAAATGTCTCAAGTCACAAGGAAAAGAAATTCAGCAGTAATGTAAGATATTTTCATTTTTCCCATTGGAAATTCTCATTGGAAATAAAAGAGTAGAGAAGAAAGAACATGGTTTATAATAAAACTGCTATTAATTCTGTCTACATAGGCCAATTAGAACAAAAATCAAGTACTTTTTAATGAATTTGATCAATATATACAGGCAATTAAAGGAACATAGGCTGATCTGTATTATTTCATTCTTTAGTAAAAAGGTTTTAGATCTAAACTATTCTTGCAATTGCCCCCATCCCTCCTCTAACTGGCCAATTTTTAGTTTGTGGAAAAATCAAGAGCAAATACTCACTCCCTATTGAGGTATAAGACAACATTTTCAAATTATATTTTTGGACAAATCTTACTAAACAAAATATATTTCATAATAAAGATCAAAACACATTTTATGAGCAATACATCTGATGCTTGTCTTACCAAGGTAAAAGCTGAAGTAGACAGACAAGTTGAAAGATCTATGTATGCTAAATTAATACTCAATTTAGATTTAAGTCCAAGTTAAAAAATGCAGAAAAGTACACTTGATACATTATAGTATGTTTTTTGAAAGTAAATAATGAACATATGAATGGAAATGATAACTATCTAAAATAAAGATTGCCTCAATTAGCAAAAATACAGAGAAGAGTGATACTTTATGTAATGTTCAGCATTTATCTTCCATAGTCATGAGGGAGTAATTAGTTCAATTTTCTCTCTGAGGAAACATGAACTCCTATTATCCGTTCCCTGCTCACATCAGCCTTACTGAGTAAAAGTAGATAGGAATATTTCTCAGATTGTATTTATTCAGTCTATGGGATTTATTATCATAAGAGGTCATCAAACCAGCTATAACACTGGGATTGGAAATGAGGTTGGGAGAATTTTATAACCAAGAACATTTATATAGCAAAGTGGCTTAAAAGTTTTATGCATGAAGTCAGAAGACTGTATTTCAGGGCATAAGTCATTAAACTATGGAGTCAGAAAACATATTTTCCTTGAAAACTATCCTTGAAGATCTTGGATAGTGACCACTTCTGGTGGTTTATGATAGACAAAAATGACCCAACAATAACATTATTGGAAGGTCATTGGATAGGAAACCCCACATTTATAGAACACTACAGCCAAATACAGCAATCAAAATGTCAAGGAAAATCTGAAGTTCTGCTTATGTCTTCATAGTGACAAAATAACTGGTGGAAAGGATAAAATGTCAGTTAAAAATTGTTGATATTATGGAGATATAAAAACGTTCATACTGTTTGTTGAAATTGGCTTAAAAACATGAATTCAAATAATTTGCTAGTATGTTGAATATAGCTCAACTGCGCATACAGTAGCAAATTGATCCAATTTTTAATATACAAATTTCAAAAGAAGAAATACAAATGGCCAGTAAATACATGAAAAAATGATCAGCATTTTTGGTTATTAAGGAAATGCAAATTAAAACAACACTGAGATTCCATCTTATTTTGTTAAAAATGGAAACTATCAAGGACTCACAACACTAAGATTTCACCTTACTTCAGAAAGAATGGCTATCACCAAGGATTCACCAAACAAAAAGTTGATGAGGATGCAGCAAAAAAGAAACACATCTACACTGTTAGTGGAAATATAAACAAGTAAAATTAGTGGAAATAAGTATGGAAATTCCTCAAAAAACTAAAAATGGAAATTCTATTTGACTGAGTTTTACCTCTCTTGGGTATCTTCCCCAAAGAGATAAAATCATCATATAAGAATGACACAAGAATGGTTATGTTTATAGCCATGCAATTCACAATAGCCAAATTATGGAAACAGGGTATATGCTCAGCAACAGATGAGTGGATAAAGAACATGTAGTATATATACACAAATAAATATTATTCAGCCATACAAAAGGATAAATTTTAGTCATTTTTTGGAAACTGGGTGGATCTTGGGACTATAATGTTAGGTGAAATAAAGCAGATAGAAAAGATTATATATCTCATGGTTTCTCTTATATGAGAAATCCAAAATTTAAATGATTTAAAGAGCAAAATCAAGGAGGGATATTAGAAACAGGGAGGTAGACTTTTTGGTGATGGGAAGGAGATTTGGGGAAGTGGTAGGGAAATAAATGGGATAAAAATAAACATGGTAATAATAATATATATATTCTCCAAGTGAATGTAATTAATATATATCACAAACACACTAATAAAATTTCAAAAATAAAAAAGCTTCTACATTGAAAAAGAAATAATCAACAAAGTGATGGCACCATCTAGAGAATGGGAAAAATTATCTGAAACTATACATCTAGCAAGCGTTTACATCAAAAAGTATGTAAAGAACTCAAACAACTCTTTGCAAGAAATAAACTGATTCCCCTGAGTGCTGAGGAGCAGAGCCCACCCACCCTAGCACTGAGGAGGTGAAACAAGTGGGCACCAGCAGCACACCTGCACCCCCCTCCCTGACACAACGGGCTGTGCCAGGCCATTACCTGGATCCACACCAAAGAGTTATAGAAGTCATAAAGGACGTTGTTCTGAACTCCAGAAGATAGAGCAGAAGTCAACAACAGAAAGAGGGACTCTCTGATGCTCCTTGATGAAAAGTGAAAAGTGAAGAAAATCTCTCCAATAAAGGCATACAAGACCATCTTAGTTGGGGGAGCAGCAGTATGGACCAGAGTGGTGCAGCTGCAAGCAAATCCAAGCCAGGGCTCTGCCCTGACCCCAGAGGCTCAGGGGCACCAACCCAAGCCAAGGGCCTGCTTGGAAAAGAGGTGCACAAGTGCACAAGCAACAGCCTGAGTTTTGCCCTGATATTATCAGTAAGTGCATGAGACCCTAGCTAGAAGTTTGCTCACATAACAGGAACTGGGGTGCACAGCCCCCAGCCAAAGGCCCTTCCACACAACAGGTCCATAGGGACCCTAGCCAGAGGCACATCTAGATACCATCCCAAGTGTGCACATGCCCCAGCCAGAAGCCTGCCCAGACAACAGGTCAGCTCAGGGATCCAGAAGGCCACCATTCTGAACTCAGGAATTAGTGTCCTGGTGAGCAGCAGAGAAAAGGTGCTCTGTAGCTTGCTGAGAATTGAAGACCACTGGGTGAGCAAAAAGTTGCCTCAACAAAGGTACAGCAGGCTGAATCTGTTGAAATGAGAAGACACATAAACAAGACTCAAAACCAGAATTCCAGATCACCTAGGCCACCACAAAGTGCAATGACATGGAACAGTCTGATACTCAACAATCCTGGAATCCCAGAACTGGCAATGAAAGAGGATCTGGAAAAAAGGAAATCAGATATAATTTCTCAGATATCACAGAGATTGTGCCCATAGTGGAAGACATGATTAATAAATCTAGAGCAGACACAGAAAAAAAATGTAGGAGCTGAAGAACATGATGGAATCCCAACATAGGAAACTAATGGAATCCATAAAACAGATGCAAATAGATTTCTAGGAGATTAAAAACTCTACTGAAAGTTTACCCAGCAAAATGAGCCAATGTGAGGACAGAATTTCAGATATAGAAGATAAGATTGCAATTAGTGACCAGGAAAAGAAAAATTTCTTTAAAATAGTAAGGGGTCATGAGAAATCAATCCAGCAGCTCCTAGATGATGCAAAGAAGAATAACATAAGACTGATCAGTGTCAATGAAGAAACAGGAGAGAGTTCAGACAACATAAAAAAACTGTTTACAGATGTGAGGGCAGAAAACTTCCCAAGTACGGGAAAAGAACTTGACATACAGATAAGCGAGGCATATAGGACTCCAGCTATCCTTGATAAAAAAAAAATCTACACATAGGCATATGATAGTTAAGATTCCAGAAACCCAACAGAAGAAAAAAAATTCTACAAGCAGTTAGAGAAAAGAAACAAATCACATACAAAGGAAAGCCCATCAGAATCACAGCAGACTTCTCAATGCAAACCCTCAAGGCAAGAAGAGCTTGGTGTGATGTATTTCAAGCCCTAAAGGAAAACAGCCCCCAACCCTGAATGATGTATCTTGCACAAATATATTTCAAAATTGATGGATAAATAAGATACTTCCATGACAAACAGCACCTTAGGAACTTAATGAATACAAAACCAGCACTCCAAAAAATTTTAGACAGTATCCTAGGAAAAGACAATGAGGATCACAACCTCAGGAAGCCCAGCAGAATGAATCCATTGGGCATGATGAGGAAAAAATTAAACGCAAAGGGGGAGAATCCAACAAAAACAAAAAGTCATGAAAATGATAAGTAAATATGTATCAGTTATAACCATCAATGTTAAGGGTCTCAATTCACCAATTAAAAGAAGTAGACTGGCAGAATGGGTTAGGAAGCAAGATCCAACAATATGCTGCATACAAGAAACACAATTCCAAAAGAAACTCAGATTGAAAGTTGAAGGTGGGAAAACAAAACTCCATGCAACAGGAACCCAAGAAAAGCAGAAGTAGCTATCCTCTTTGCAGATCAAGTGGATTTCAAACAAACACTGATTTAGAGAGACGAAGAAGGACACTACATCCTTGTTAAGGGAAAAATCCAAGAGGAAGATATGACAGTCAGAAATCTATATGTACCAAACACTAGTGCACCCAACTACATAAAACAAATACTAATGGATTTGAAAACTGAAATAAGCACTAATACAATAGTATTGGGGGACCTCAATACTCCACTGTCACAAATAGATCAACTACAAAAAAATTAAGCAAGGAAATACTAGGACTCAATGTAACTCTTGAACAAATGAACTTAACAGATGTTTACAGAGTGTTCCATCCCACAAAATCAGAATATACATTCTTTTCAGCTGCACTCGGGTCATTCTCCAAAATTCACCACATACTCACTCATAGAATGTGTTTAGATAAGTGCAAAGGAACTGAAGTTATATCCCCAATATATTATCAGGCCATAGTGTGATGAAATTGGAGATCAGTAGCAGAAGAAATTTCAAAAATTTCAGAAACACATGGAAATTGAACAACACACTTCTGAATGACCAATGGGGTCACAGAGGAATTTAAAGTAGAAATTGGACAGTTCATACAATTAAGTGACAATAACAATACAACATATTGGAATCTATGGGACAATGAAAATCTATGTCAATGAAAGCAGTCTTACGAGGTAAATTCATAGCAGTGAATACTCATATTAGGAAAACAGAGTGAGTTCAATTAAACAACCTGATGCTGAACCTCAAAATTCTAGGAAAAGAAGAGCAGAACAAACCCAAAGCTCATACAAGGGAGGAAATTATAAGATCAGAGCAGAAATCAATGCAATGGAGACTAGGAGAATGATACAAAAAAATCAATGAAGCAAAGGGTTGGTTCTTCGAAAGAATAAACAAAGTTGACAAACCCTTAGGCAATCTTATCAAAAAAGGAAAGAAAAGGCCCAAATCCATTCAACTAGGAATGAAAAAGGTTAAATTACAACAGACCCAGCAGAAATCCAGAGGATCATCAATACCTACTTCTAGAACCTACACACCAATAAAATGGAAAATAGAGAAGAAATGTACAGATTGCTTGATATATATGAATTACCAAAGTTGAACAAAGAAGATCTAAAATTTGTAAACAACCCGATATCAATCAATGAGATTTGAAACATAATTAAAAACTTATCAACTAAGAAAAGCCCTGATGGCTTCACTGCTGAATTCTACAAGACATTTAGAGAGAAACTACTGCCACTACTGTTTAAACTCTTCAATGAAATTCAAAGGGAAGCAATACTCCCAAATTCACTCTTGGAAGCAAGCATCACCTTGATCCCCAAAGCAGAGAAAGACCCAACCCCAAAAGAGAACTATAGGCTTATCTCACTAATAAACATAGATGCAAAAATCCTTAATAAGATACTGGTAAATAGAATGCAAAAGATCATCAAGAAGATCATACACCCTCACCAAGTGGGATTCATCCCAGGGATGCAGGGATGGTTCAACATATGCAAATCAATAAATGTAGTATAGAACAGCAATAGAGCCAGGGAGAAAAACCATATGATCATCTTCATAGATGCAGAAAAAAGTATTTGACAAAATCCAACATGCATTTATGATAAAAACCCAACAAAAAATCAGACTAGACAGTCTCTACCTCAATCTAATAAAAGCCATCTATGAAAAATGAACAGCCAATATCATATTCAATGGTCAAAAACTGAAATCCTTCACACTAAAATCAGGAACAAGACAAGGATGTCCACTATCACCACTCTTCAATGTAGTTTTGGAAACCTTAGCCACAGCAATTAGACAAGAGAAAGAAATAAAAGGAATAAACATAGGAAATGAAGAAGTCAAATTGTCATTATTTGCAGAAGACATGATACTCTATCTATGTAGAAGACCCCAAGAATTCCACCAAAAGTCTTCTAGACTTAATAACCAAATTCAGTCAAGTAGCTGGTTACAAGGTCAACACACAAA
>NW_004624809.1:3171702-3189240 GCF_000247695.1 Heterocephalus glaber
AGAGAAAAGCAACAAATCACATACGAAGGAAAGCCCATCAGAATCACAGCAGACTTCTCAACACAAACCCTCAAGGCGAGAAGAGCTTGGAGTGATGTATTTCAAGCCCTAAAGGAAAACAGTCTCCAACCCAGATTGATGTACCCTGAAAACTGTCTTTCAAAATTGTTGGAGAAATATGGTACTTTCATGACAAAGAGCACCTTAGAAACTTCATGAATACAAAACCAGCACTCCAAAAAATTTTAGACAATATTCTATTAAAAGACAACAGGAAGCCCAGCAGAATGAATCCATCAGGTGCAATAAGAAATTCAACACAAAGGGGGAGAGATAGATATCAGTATCAGTATCAGTTATAACCATCAATGTTAATGGTCTCAATTCACCAATCAAATGAAATAGACTGGCAGAATGGGTCAAGAAGCAAGATGCAACAATATGCTGCACACAAGAAACACACTTAATTCAAAAAGAAACTCATAGACTGAAAGTTAAAAGGGTGGAAAACAATACTCCATGTGACAGGAACTTGACAAAAAGCGGGAGTAGCTATCCTCTTTGCAGATCAAGTGGACTTCAAACCAACACTGATTAAGAGAGACAAAGAAGGACACTACATCCTTGTAAAGGGAGAACTCCAAGAGGAAGAGATGACAATCATAAATACGTATGCACCAAATACTATGGAACCCAACTATGTAAAACAAATACTAATGGACATGAAAAATCAATCAAAGACTAATGCAATAATATTGGGTGACTTCAATTCCCCATTGTCACACATAGATAGATAAACTAGACAGAAAATAAATAATGAAATACTAGAACTCAATCAAACTCTTGAACAAATGGACTTAACAGATGTTTACAGAGTGTTCCACCCATTAAAATCAGAATACAGATTCTTTTTGGGTACATACGGGTCATTCCCCAAAGGAGACCAAATACTCCCTCATAGAACATATTTAAGTAAGTGCAAAGGAATTGGAGTTATCCCCTGTATATTATCAGACCATAGTGTGATGAAATTGGAGATCTATAGCAAAAGAAACAGCACGGATTTCATAAACACATGGAAATTGAATAACACACTTCTGAATAACTAATAGGTCACAGAGGAAATTAAAGAAGAAATAAGACAGTTTCTCCAATTAAATGACAATGTCAATACAACATATCAAAACCCATGGGACATGATGAAAGTAGTCATACCAGGCAAATTTATAGTAGCGAATACTCATATTAGGAAAACAGTGCAAGCTCAAATATAAAAACCTGGTGCTGAACCTTAAGTTTCTAGAAAAAGAAGAGCAGGACAAACCCAAAGCTCATTTCCTTCCTCAGGAAGGAAATTATAAAGATCAGAGCAGAAATCAATGCAATGGAGACTAGGAGAATGAAACAAAATCAATGAAACAAAGAGTTGGTTCTTCAAAAGAATAAACAAAATTGACAAACCCTTAGCAACCTTATCAAAAGAAGGAAAGACTCAAATCCATGCAATTAGGAATGAAAAGGGTGAAATTACAACAGACCCAGGAGAAATACAGAGGATCATCAATTCCTATGTTGAGAACCTATGTCAATAAGATGGAAAACACAGAAGTGGACAGATTTCTAGATACATATGAATTACCAAATTTGAATGAAGAAGACCTAAGAATTCTAAACAACCCAAAACCAATCAACAAAATTGAACACGTAATTAAAAATTTACCAACTAAGAAAAGCTCAGGCCCTGATGGCTTCACTGCTCAATTCTACAAGATACTTAGAGAAGAACTATTGCCACTATTGTTTAAACTCTTCAATGAAATTGAAGGGAAGCAGTATTTCCAAGTTCCAAATTTCCTGGAAGCAAGCATCATCTTGATCCCCAAAGCAGAGAAAGACCCAAACAAAAAAAAGAACTATAGGCCAATCTCACTAATGAACATAGATGAAAAATCCTCAATAAGATACTGGCAAATAGAATGCAGAAGACCATCAAGAACATCAAGCACCCTGACCAAGTGGGATTCATCCCTGGGATGCAGAGATGGTTCAACATACTTAAATCAATAATTGTAATGCACTATATTAATAGAATCAAGAACAAAAACCATGTGATCATCTCAATAGAGGCACAAAAAGCATTCAACAAAATCCAACCCACATTTATGATAAAAAGCCTCCAGAAATTTGGAACAGTCTCTACCTCAACCTGATAAAAACCATCTATGAAAAACCAATCATTGATATCATACTACATGGTCAAAACCTGAAATTCTTCACACTAAAATCAGAAAGAAGACAAGGATGTCCACTACCAGCACTCTTGCTCAATATAGTTTTAGAAAAATTAGCCACAGCAATTAGACAAGAGAGAGAAATAAAAGGAATAGAGATAGGAAATGAAGAAATCAAATCATCATTATTTGCAGGTGATACGATACTCTATATAGAAGACCCCAAGAACTCCACCAAAATTCTTCTAGACTTAATAACCAAATTCAGTAAGTAGCTGGATACAAGATCAACACATAAAAATCAATAGCTTTCCTCTATATGAACAATAAACTCACTGAAAGAGGAACTGGAGAAAAAACTCCCTTCACAATAGCATCCAAAAAACCCCAAAAAACCTACGAATCAACCTGATGAAAGAAATCAAAGACATCTACTCTGAAAACTATAGCACTCTAAAAAAAAAAAGAGATCAAAGAGGATATCACAAAATGGGAAGACATCCCTTGCTCCTGGGTAAAAAGAGTCAATATAGTGAAAACGGCCATACTTTCAAAACTGTAATATAGATCCAATGCCATCCCAATTGAAATTCCAGCAACATACTTCACAGACCTCGAGAAAACAATCCTAAAATTCATTGGAATAAGAAGAGACATAGAATATCTAAAGCAATTCTAGGCAACAAAGACAAGATAGAGGGTATCACAATCTCCAACTTGAAACTATATTACAAAGTTACTGTGATAAAAACAGCATGGTACCAGCAAAGAAAAAGACCCGAGGACCAGTGGAACAGACTAGAATATGCAGAAACAACTCCAGACACACTCAGCCACCTCATCTTCAACAAAGGATCCAAACACCTTCACTTCAGGAAAGATAGCCTCTTTAATAAATGATGCTGGAAAAATTGCGTTTCAACTTGCCCAAGATTAAAACTAGACCTCTATTTCTCACCGTGCACTAAACTAGACATTGGATTAGGAAAAGACTTCATGAACAAAACCTCAGTTGCAAGTG
The DNA here is from genome assembly GCF_000247695.1 of Heterocephalus glaber. The sequence continues at coordinate 3,174,955 of NW_004624809.1, forward strand.
AACAAGTATAAAGAATCAACAAGTGAGCTCTCTTCTTATTGAAAACTTCTGCACAGCAAGGGAAACCACCAACAGTGTGAAGAGACAATCCACAATGTGGGAAAAAATTCTTACCAGCTAATTCTCTGACAAAGCACTACTTTCTAGAATATATGAAGAAGTTAAAAGAAATCAGACTTTTGAAATTTAAAGACCCAATCCAAAATGGGCATCTGAAATAATGAGACATTTGTCAGACAAAGAAGTATAAATAGCAAATAAACATGAAAAAATGTTCAACATCACTGGTCATTTGAGAGATGCAAATGAAAACAATTGTGAGATTCTGCCTCACCCCAGAAAGAATGGCTGCTATCAAGAAATCAACCAATAACAAATGCTGGCAGGCTGTAGGGAAAAAGGAACCCTTCTCTACTTTTGGTGGGAGTGTAGACTGGTGCAACCATTGTGGAAATCAGTATGGGGATACCTCAAAGAATTAGGATTACAGGTCCCATTTGACCCAGCTATTCTCCTACTGGGTATCTTCCCAAAGGAATTAAAACAATCATACCACAGCAATATACATGCATCCATGTTCATAGTGGCACAGTTTGTAATAGTTAAAACTTGGAAACAGCCCAATTGTCCATCAACTGGAGACTGGATAAAGAAAATGTGTTTTTTCTATAAAATGGAGTACTACTCAGCCTTAAAGAATGAGAAATTAGAGACATTTATGGCAAAATGGATGCATATTGAGGTGATACCCTTAACTGAAATACATAGGACCTAAATGTTTAAATACCGAATAGTTTCTCTGGTATGAGAAAGTGAACTTGTAAATAAGGATCAAAATGTAAAATAGATAATGTAAAATAGGAAGAAAAAGTGGAAAGGGAAAGGGTACTTGGGAGGGATTGGGGAAAGGAAAGACGGTAATGGAATTAATAGGAGAAAAGGAAAAAAATGGAAAAAAAGTATTTGTAAATAGGCAGGAATGGAGGGGTTGAAGGGCGGGCAGTGGAATGGGGAAAAAATAATAACCAAGATAGATTATGTAAAGGTACAAATCTCCAATGATGAATGTCATTATATTGAATACATAAATTGTACCAATAAAATTATAAATAAGGAAAATCATATTGGGAAACACTTCATACAGTCATCCATCTATATCTGTGAGTTTTGTATGTAGAAATTCAAACCAACCATGGATAGAAAATATTTAGAAAGATCTTATAAATGGACTGAATATATACAGACCTTTCCTATTGTCATTATTCCCTTAGTAATATGGTAGAACAAGTATTTACATAGCATTTATATTGTATGGAATACTGTTAGTAACATAGGGATGGTTCAAAGTATTTAGAAGGATATGCATAGATTATATTTAAGAATAATATGCCATTTTGTATGAGTCTTGGGCATCCACAGACTTTGGTATCTGTGAGAGATCCTGGTACCAAATCTCTGCAGATACTGAAAGAAAACTAACTTTTTTTTGCCAACGTTATAGTGTATGCTTTTTCTTATGTCAGACTCTGGTGAAGGGAATTTCATAATCAATTTACTGACACAAGTCATTCAGCTGCTGGGATTCGAGAAAGGAGCATGAAGCACATGGCTGCTCAAAAAGTCTACAAAATAATTGCAGTTGTATTTAATTCTTCTATACTCTCTCTCTTCCATTTCCTCCATTTCTTCTTCCTCCTTTTTACTTCAGAAATATAGGTGTTAATCAGCTCTAGTGTTCAGCACTAGTACAACATGATTGATCCTTAACCCTACATATTTAATCACATAATTAGCATTGTTCTGTTCCTAGAGAATTACTTCTTCATAACTCTGAACCTATATTCTTTAAGCCAATAATGATCTTTTAAAAAGTTCTTTATGTTTGTGAGTTATGATTGCACCAAAGTTGGAGACTTAACATGTCCAAACAGTTGTTCAAACAATGCTTCAATCTAATTTTAGCATATTTCCATCATTCCCATCCTGTACTAGTAGTCATTCTCCATTCACTCTCCCCCTTCTTCACACCCTGCCAGTGGCATAGGCAACCTATAATGTCAGTTTTTTCTTTGTAGATTTTCCTATTCTGGATGTTTCATACAAATTAAATAAAGCCATACATATATGGTTTCTTGAGACTGGCTTCTTTTCTTAATTGCAATAGATTCTTGAGCAATGTTGCATTGTTCTTCAGTAGGGCTGAGTATTCTTTCTTTTTTCTTATGAAATAGGAAATCTTCCACATATAAAAAATATTCAAAAGATACTGAGTAGCAAGTATGACAATTGTCTATTGAACAGCTGGCTTCTTCTCTAGGTCTCAGCTTACACACCCCTTCTGAGACCTACCTTATACATTCTAGGTAGAGATAGTTCCTCAATTTTCTACCTTTTAGCCCCTTATTTCTCTTAAAGGCTTTGTGACAACCTGAAATTATTTTTTTCAGTCAGTTCGTGTGTGTCAGTGTTTTATCTTTTACTAAAATACAGATTTCATGAATAAATGAACCATTTCCACGTTGTTCCTCATGGTACTTCCAACACCTCACCACCCAGCTCAAACTGGACATTCAGTGTTTGAATGAATGAATGAATGAATTACAGAAATATAGAAGGAAAACAGTGAAGGGCAATAACCTGATGCAGAATGATGGTGAATTCAGTATGCAGATTTTAAGTGTAAGTTGTGAGGCTGTGTAATCCTGGTGACTATGTGCTCTGGGCAGCTGATAGATATAGTTTATACACACTGTTGATGGAGGATTTTAAAGACAAACAGTGCAGAAGGGTCCATTAGAGAAAACATCGTCTCCTCATTTATTCTATCTCACTCCATCTTCCCACAAGTAAACATTTTAAATTGCATTTAACTTCATTAGTGGTTTCTGCTTTTGTCTTGTTAAATATTCTTCCCTTTCTCAATTTATTTCTTAATTTATTAACTTCTGAATTGTCTATTGCTATGCTACATTTACTAAAAGTTTTTTCCCACTTCCTCCCAACATAGTTATATCTTTCAAATATTTCCCAGTTGAATACATGTGTAAATTTATGTAATTTGCTTACATCTGATTCCATCAGCTATAAAGTGCATTTTTGCCTCTCAAAGTTGCAAAATGAAAATGTTTGTGTGTCTAGCCTTCCTTCTCTATGCCCCAAGCCTGGAAGTTGTACTTTAGTTTAGTAACTTATGTTAAAATTGGTAACATTTATAGTCATCTGTCATGCATTCTGCCTGCTCAAAATCATGTCACATCCGAATTAGTTTCATGTTTGAACTATGTTTCATTTATCATTTTTGTTATGATTCCAAGAGTATTTGATGCCCTTTTTCCCCCCGATGGATGAAGAGGCATATGCTTCTTTGTCATATGGCCTTCCTCTAGTTTCCTACTCATTCTCTTTATTTTTAGACCAGATTATTTTCTTTTCCTTAAAACCACTAACTTCTTATTTTATTTGGAATGGTTGCATAAGCCATGGCTTGGTAGTACTGTGTTGCCATTTCCTGGAGTTGTACATTTCCTCACTTTTTTCTTGATTTCAGTAAAAGCAAAAGGGCATACTGATGGAAAATTTCCATAAGAAAATAAAATTTTAGCTAAAAGCGCAATACATTCTACAGGCATATTAGTTATTTTATGCACAGAGGTGAAAAAATAGACCTTAGAATTTTATTCTAGTTTACAATTAACATTTGATTATATAATAAGCCTCATAAACATGGATAACATTTCGCAGCTTATATAGTTATAGACTAAGCAAATATTGTGCTCTAATACTAATACATATTATTTTATGAGAAGAAAAAGATAAGCAAAGACTCTTGAGAAAATTTATGCTAGAATCAAAACCATAACTGAGAGAGGGAACGGAGACCTTAATAAATGCTGTTTTCCACTGAGATATGAATGGATAGTATAGGTGATGACCTGATCTTTACATTTATTAAATATATTAAATTATTTCAAGACTGAAAAACTGGCTTTTGAGATGATGCAAATAAGATGAGATGCAAATCCTAGAAAATACAACATAATTTAGGGCATTTTTACACTCTAACAGGCAAAGTATGAATGATTAAATATCTCTGAAATGAACAAATTTCTCACAGCTTGTTTTGTTTTGGCAAGCAGTGGTATAGCACATAAATTTATGAAACACACACACACACCCCTATATAAAAAGCCTGATTGGCACTGAGTCCAGACTGACACAAGGATCAGCAATTGTGCCAGCATAATAGTCCTTATCACATGAATGTGCCCCATTATGTGATGATTAAATCTTTCCATTTATCTAGTTTGACATAATATTTTCATTCTCAGCAAAAATGAGAATGACAAACTATGCTTAGGCAATGGAAAGCTTACAGTGAAATAGTTGTGACAACTTACAATATACAGTGTATAGGGAGTTTGCAAAGTGCTTTCCACTTCCATAGATTTGCTTATTTACTTCCCTTAGCAACCCTGAGAAATGTGTGGTGCTGTATTAGCTCCACTTTATTTCTGACAAAACGCAGGTTCAAAAGAAGTTATATTTTTCAAGGGAACTGCTGATAAGGAGCAGAACAGGTCCAAACTCAGGAAATATGATTATTCGTCTCTTTACTATATCTTAAAATGATGTTTATCACCTATCAATGTTTATTCTTCAGGTAATATCAGCATAACACAGGAAAGACTGTTAGTATTTGTGGGTGCTCAAATTACTCATACTAGGCACTATTTATATGACATGACTTGTTTTGTTTTTGTACTGAATACTGAATCCCTTTTGAAGATCAAAGTGCAGAAGAGTCAGAAGGTTTGAACTTCAGTCCTGGCTATTTCCAGGAAAGCTTATAATTAAGAGCAATATTTATTAAATAGGAAGTAGGGAGAAATTCAAATACTTCCCCCAAATTACATATTCCATATATATATATGTATATATATGTATATTTGAGCTTGTGTGTCTGACTTATTTCATTAACATTATGTTCTCAAATTGCATCCATTTACCTATTAGTGCCTCAAGTTCATCTTTATGGTAGAGTAGTACTCCATTGTGTATAAATACCATGTTTTCCTTATCTATTCATCTGTTGAAAGACATATACACTGTTTCCAAGATCTATCTATTATAAATTGTGCTGCTTTAAACATGGGTATGCATGTATACCTGTAATATGATGATTTTAGCTCATTTCGGATGATACCTAGAAGAAGAAGGAGACCTGAGTCAAATGGAATTTCTACTTTTAGTTTTTTGGGGAATCTCCATATTGATTCCCATAGTAGTTGTACTAGATTACATTCCCATCAACAATTTAGAAGCATTTCTTTTTCTGTGTGTTCTTCCAGCATTTGTTATTATTAGATTTTTTAAATGATAACCATTCTTTTTGAAGTTAGATGGTATCTCAGTGTAGTTTTAGTTTGCATTTCTCTGATGACCAGTGATGATGAGCATTTTTTCATGTATTTATTGACCACGTGTATTTCTGAAAAGTGTCTATTCATTTCAGTTGCCCATTTTTTGATTGGGTCTTTTGTTTTGGTGGGTCTAATTTTTTTGTGTTCTTTATACACTCTTGATGTTAGTCCTCTGTCCCTGGAATAGCTGCCAAAAATCTTTTCCCATTCTGTAGATTGTCTCTTCACTCTGTGGGTTATTTCCTTTGCTAGGTAGTTTTTAATTTCATAATGGTCCCATTTTTTGAGTCTTGGTATTGTTTCTTGTGCCATTGGAGTTCCATTCAGAAAGTCCTTGCCTATGCCTCTGTCTTCAAAAATTGTACCTATTTTATATCCTAACTGATTGTTTTTCTGTTTAAACATTTAGATCTTTGATCCTTTTGGATTTTAGTTTAGTACATGGTTAGATATATGAATTTAGAGTCAATCTTCTGCATGTGGATGTCCAATTTTCCCAGCATCATTTATTAAAGAAGCTATCTTTCCTCCAGTGTATGTTTTTGGCTTCTTTGTAAAAGATCTAATAGCTGTATGAGCTGGGGGTTGTTCTTGCTTCCATTCTGTGCCATTGATCCACATGCTTGTTTTTGTGTCAGTACCATGCTGTATTAATTACTGTAGCTTCATAGTATAACTTGAAGTCTAGGATTGTGATACCACTTGGATTAGCACGTGTGCTTGAAATAGTATTTATTTATGTTTGACTCTGGAAGTAGCTAGCAACATCTTAATTTGGGTACTACATTTTCAGTGAGAAAACCCTTGATATGTATTAAAATTTCATAGAATTTATAATTGAGAAAAGTAGATTTACATATTCATGTACTTTCAAATATATTTAATCATGTTCCAATGAATGTAATTGAGTCAATTTTAAAATTTAAATTAAATATAATTTAAATTAATTAGAATAAAGTGTAATTTAGAATATTGTACTAATTATACAGGATAGTGGGTTTTATTGTGACATATTCATATATGCATATATAGTACTCCCATTTCCCCCTCTTCCCACCTTCACCTTCCTCTTCTCTAATTGTCTTCTTTCTACTATCATGTCATCTCTTTCCCCCCCTGAAATTCCCAATATGAAAGAAAACATATGATGCTTATCTATTTGAGTCTGACTTATTTCACAACGCAATGATCTCTAGTTGCATTCATTTTCCTGCAAATGACCTGATACCATTCTTCTTTATGGCTGGTTAGTACTCCACAGTGCAATATATGACATGTTCTTTTTCCATTCATCCATTGATGGGTGCTCAGGCTGCTTGCATAACTTGGCTATTGTGAATTGTTTCCCAGTAAACATGACTAAGCAGGTATCTCTAGAGTATGTTGACTTCAGTTCCTTCAGGTCTATACTGACTGGGGTGAGATGGAATCTCAGTGTAGTTTTAATTTGCATTTCCATGATAGAAGTTATTGAACATTTTGTACTTCTTTTGAGAAGTGCCTGTTCAGTTTATTTTCTCATTTATTGATTGGGTTATTTGTGTGTGTGTGTGTGTGTGTGTGTGTGTGTGTGCGTTAAGTTTAGCTGAATTCTTTATATATTGGGAGGATTTATCCTCTGTAGGATTAGTGGCTGGTAATGATTTTCTCCCATTGAGTAGGCAATCTTATCACTGCTAAGTGTTTCCTTTGCTGTATAGAAGCCTTTTAGTTTTATTTAATCACATTTGTGGATCTTTTTTCTATCATTTCTAAAGCTACTGGAGTCCTTTTCAGGAAGTAGTTGCCAGAGTCTATGTCTTAAAGGACTTCCCATATGTTTTCTTCTAGCAGTTTCAGAGTTTTAGGTCTTATACTTAGGTCACTGATTAATTTTGAATTGATGTTCTGGCAGAGTGAGAGAAGGATTCTAGTTTTATTCTGATACATATGGATAGCCAATTTTCTCAGCAGCATTTGTTGAAGAGGTTATTTTTTTCCAACCTATGTTTTTCGTACCTTTGTTGAGAACCAGATGACTGTGGCTGCACAGGTTTATTTCTGTGCCTCCATTCTATTCCATTGGTTCACATGCCTGTTTTACTCCAGTGACATGCTGTTTCTGTTACTAATGCTTTGTAGTATATTTGGAAAGCAAGTATTGTGGTGTGTCTAGCATTGCTCTTTTTACTCGGGTCTACTTGGCTATCCTGGTTCTTTTGTGTATTATAACATATAAATGTGAGGATGTTTTTCCTAATTTTGTGAAAAATGTCATTGGTATTTTGATGGAGATTGCATTGAATCTATAGATAACTTTCAGTAATATGGTCATCTTAACAATGTTAATTTGCTAACCTATGACTATGGAGGTTCTTTCCAACTTCTAATGTGTTCTTCAATTTCTTTTGTCTGTGTTCTGTAGTTTTCGTTGTACAGGTCTTTTACCTCCTTGGTTGGGTTTAAAGTAGTTAGAATAAAACGTAATTTAGAGTTGGTTACATTTAATTGAAATTAAACATTTGGTTGCATAATTGCACTAACCACATTTCAATACCTACATGTGGTGGGTGACTACAGTATTGGAAAAGATGGGCTTGGATAGTTTGCTGTAATTTTGGAGAACATTAGCTACTGTTTCCCTAACAACTTTTTAGCTTCTATAGTACTTATTAAAAAGTCATATACAAATACAAAAATTATTTGTATAATACTTTTCCTTTCAAGTAATTTCAAGTCAGAATGATCACAGTCTGGTTCAAGCAGTTTTATGTTCCTCGCCTTTACAGCTTCAGGGTCCCTCAAGTCACTGTCTGAGAACATATTTAAGGAGCTGGCATATATTTTCAATTCCCCATGAAACTGTACTTATCCAATGGAATGGCATTTCATCTAGTGACTAGATGGCTGGTTATGCCTCCTACTGGGTATGTGCAGCTTGCTTAGTTTGCTTATTCATTCTAGAGTCAAGAACAAATTCAGAGTTTGCCAGAAGAATTTAAAAAGCCAGTGCTGAACCATTTTTGTAGATGGCATCTCTTAAGCTTGATACATTTGTTCATAATGAATGCACATGTGCAGAAGAAGATTTACTGCAAAATTTACTTAGTATGTTTATATTGGTATTCTATGAAATGAGTTTCATCTACCTGATCTGTTGATTGTTGATTGAGGGTATTTGTGTGTGTGTGTGTGTGTGTGTGTGTGTGTGTGTATGTGTTTTAAACTTTGCACTATCATTAAATTAAAACTTTTTCTTGAGATCCAGGATATTTCTAGGGGCTTGTACAATTGAAATCTTTGTGTGGTTTTATTCTAGCAGAATAGTTTTAAATTCTTGGAGATTACAAAAAAAGTCCCAAGTTTAGATTGATTAACCATTTTTTAAAAATTTATTGTATATTTAGGTAGTACTTGTCCTCTGAGGGAGAATTCTTGACCTTCTGCTGCAAGTAAAATATTTTCCCTCATATATACCTTTTTATTGTAGTTAATATGTTAAAATATTAGCCATAGGAATCAGAGCACTATGCTTGTGGCAATCTTGGTTGGACACATCTGTTTGCTCTTCTCAGAATGTGAAGGAAACAAAACAATATTGAGGCAGGAGAATTTCCATGAATTCCAAGCCAGCCTGGGTTACATACTGAGTTCAAGGCCAGCCCCAACTACATAGCAAAACCTTGTCTCAAAAAAACCAAACAACAAATCCAAGCAAACAACAACAACAACAACAAAAAACAGTATAGTTGGGTTTTCTCCATTTCTACACTGATTACTGAATGTTCTTGGAAGGATCACTTCAATATTTTTTCCGTTTCCCCACTGACAAGTCAAGGATTTTGGTAAAGGTATTTAACACACTAATCAATAAGGCACAACAGTAAGTATTAAATGAGCCTTGGGTGTGCCTGAATGTTTTGGTGCTATGGCAAAGAAAACATAGTGTCTTGACAAGAATAAGAGTGGGATCTATCATAGGTCATACCTTACACCTACTTTATAGAATTTAAAACACAGTTCATCAAAGAGGTAAGAGAAAATGAAAACAAGAGGCACAAACAATAAACAACATTAGAGGGAGAATAATAGAATCTTGGATCTCCTGAGCTCCTGTGCTTCTCCTTGGTTGAGTCAGGTTCAGAGAGTAAGTTGGATGTTGCTTCCTAGGTTCTCCTGAAGGTAATCTGAACAAAAGTTAAGTTGGAGTACTTCATGGGAAAAGCATCATCATAGAAAGTAGGAGTGGAGGGCCAACAAAGTAGGAAGGAAGATGTTTTGTAGAATACAATGACTGACCATGATTGACCTTTACACAATCCCATAGGATCACCAGAAACTTATTTGAGCCAGGTTTGATGGTACATGCCTGTGAACACTCTGGGAGGCTGAGGCTGTAGGACCACAAATTTGTGTTCAGCCTTTGAAATTTAGGGACTTAGTGAGACCCTATCTCAAAATAAAAAAGAAAGAACACAAGGGACTGGGGATGTAGATAGGTCTGAAAGCTTTAGGATATATTCCCAATACCACTAAAAACAGAAGGAAAAAAAATTTCCATGTCAGTTGTCATCAGCACCTGGCTAAAAGTGTTTAACTTCTTCATTTCTGGGCTATGCACGTATAAATCCTGGGAAGGTCCTGAACTTTCCTATGCCTCAGTGCAACTCCACTGAAAAGTTGATTGTGTATAGAAGTCTATCCATGAAATTATAAATGCAGAAACTGAAAGGAAGTGTTCAGAAACTTTTGTAGCATTGAGACTGAGTAATTTTATGTCTGTTGAATCTTATAGTAAATAAATCTTTTTTATGTCATCTGCACTCTCTCCTGTTTCTTCATTGACTCCAGTCAGTCTTATGTTATTCTTCTTTGCATTGTCTAGCAGCTGCTGGATTGATTTCTCGTGCTCCCTTACAATTGTAAAGCAATTTTTCTTTTCCTGGTCACTAATTGCAATCTTATCTTCTATATCTGAATTTCTATCCTCACATTGGTTCATTCGGCTATGCAGACTTTCGATGGAGTTTTTAATCTCCTGGAAATCTGTTTGCATCTGTTTTATGGATTCCATTTGTTTCCTATGTTGGGATTCCATCATATTCCTCAGCTCCTCTACTTTTTAATCTATGTCCTCTCTAGATTTATTAATCATGTTTTACACGATGAGCAAAATCTTTGCTGTTATCTGAGTAATTATTTCTGATTTCATTTTTCCCAGAACCTCTTTTGTTGCCAGTTCAGGGAGTCCATGTGGTTGAGTATCAGATTGTTTCATCTCGTTTCCCTTTGGGATTGCTGTAGGTGATCCGGAAGTCTGTTTTTGAGGCTTGTTTACATGTGTTCTCATTTCCACGGGTTGGGGGGGGGCATGTGCTTCTGGTGCCTGGACTGCTCACTTTCTCTGCCCTAGGAGCATGGAATGGTGGCAGGGGAGCTTCCTTCTGGGTGCTGGCACTGGCTCAGCTTCTCTCAGTAAATAAGTCTTTTTGTGTGCTTCTTCTAGTTTTTCTCCTAGCAATTCTTTTTTTAATAGTGTTTTACAAAGTGTCAGTCAGCAGTGGATTGGATTAAAAAATATTTTTCACCAAGAACAACTTGAGAATGATTGGCTTATTTAAATGGGGAGGACTTGTGTGGAGGGTGAGAGGTGCACTGCACAGGTAAGAAGTGAAGAAGAGTAGGTTTTACCTGGCAGTGTTAGTTAGGACCTAAGCAGAGCTGGTCAGTGCAGAGACTGCTGAAGAAGGTGTCAAAATCCCCAAAGAAAAATGGGGCCGAGAGGATCAGAAGAGACCCTCAAAGGTCTCTTCTGATGATTATCTGGATATCTAGAACAGTAGTTCCCAAATCTTTTGGTCTCAGGATTTCTTTACAGTCATAAAATTTGAGGATCTCTGAGCTTTTATTTATGTGGCCTGTATCTGCTAATACTTAACAACTGAGAAATAAGCAGAAAATATAAAAATATTTATTTGTAAATTTGCTCTAGTAAAATCATTACATAATAACATATATAGCATAATGTTTAATGATTGTATTATGAAATTTTTTGGTTATACTTTCTGAAACAAATATTATATTCTGTTATGATTGAGATATGGGGCCCCCCAAAAGCCTCATTTGTTTGGAAGGTGAATGGATCATGGGGGCGCTATAGTCATCAGTGGATTAACTACAGGTCAAAGTTGACTTGCCTTTAGATGGTGGGGTCTGGTTGGAGCCGTTCACTGAGAGTGTGACCTGGAGGGATGTATCTCATCTCAGCTCCTCCCTTCTCACCCTGCTTCCTGGCTGCCATGACGTGAGCAGTTCGGTTCTGTCAGACCCTTTCACTCTGCTTCTTCTGCTTTAAACCGGCCAACCAAGGATTGTAACCATATAACTTAGCCTTGTTCAAGTTGTGAGTAAACTAGAAAATGACTAAGATATTATTATTGTTGTTATTATTATTATTTGCAGTTCTGAGGATCATACCCAAAGCCTCATGAATGCCAATCAAATGTTCTAACATTAAATTGCACTCTCTGCCATGAAACAAATTTTATTGAGTGAGAAGGATGACATTGTTTTAAATTTTATAAAGTGTCAGTAATGTCTGGCTTAATAGCCAGCAGAATTCTCATATCTGGCTCTAAATTCACATATTATGAAAAAATAGACCCAATATTTAATCAATAGGTAGTTATTAAATATCATGTGCTAGTTGCTATGGGCAGATACTGATGATATAAATATGAAGCAAACCTCATTTCTTTGATTTGGATTTCAAAGTTTAGAGGGTGCATTAGTCAGTTTTTCATTTCTTGGGGAGAACGACTCACACACACAACTTTAAGGAAGGAAGGCTCATTTTGTTCATGTTTCAGATGTTACAGTTCATGATCAGCTGTTTCCAAAGCAAGACCATCATGGCAGAAGGGCTTGGTAGAGAAAAGCTGCTCACCCCATGGCAGCCAGAAAGCAGAGAGAAAGCAAAGGGCCTGAGAAAGTACTTTCCAAGGTCACATGCCCAGTGGCCTACATTCTCCAGCTTGGTGGCACCTTTGACAAGTCACCTTCCACCTCTGAACACATGAACCTTCTGGGGGTCACTTCCTGTTTACATCGTAACAGAGGGACAAGTAAAGAAGCAAGAAATGGTGACGACATGTGGTATGCACCCCAAGCTAAACAGTGTTTTGCGGGATCAAGTATAAGGTGACCGTCATTCTTTGTGAGAGGAACTGTGTGTGATGGATGGCAGACCACACCGTGATTTAGTGTAATTGTCTTTATACTTTAAGCAGACAGAAGAGTCACAATTTTGGTAGAAAATGAAGTGCTGTTCACATTTTATTTGTCCAAAATAGGTAAAATGAGCCACAAAATGAATTTGAGAAATAAAAAAGTGTTTAAGAAAAGATGCACACAGGCAAATATAGAAAAAGAGGACTGGAAACTTTACATGAAGGAAATACCAGTGTTGACCTGAATCTGACAATGAGGACATTAAAAAGAGTTTTAAGAGGCTACAGGGATTTTAAAAACTAGGACAAGACAGGTGTCATGTATAATTTATTACCTAGAAAAGTGTTAGTTAGAGTGGATATAAAATTGCAGGGTAGGGGAGTCAGGTGTGCTAAAAAGGTGCCCTAGCAAAAGTTAAATGTGCTAAAGCAATATGCTTTCAAAGTCAGTTAGTCACGATTATTGAGAATAACGGGAGGCAGAGTGAACAGCCATAATCCTGCAGTAAAATGAAGAGAACAAAGCTAAAACTTTTTGGTATAGCCAAAATATTGAAGCTTAAATATTTCTGCAAGAAAATAGAGAAGGGTAGAACACATTACAGAAAAGAAACAAGTGAAACAAAACAATAACCATTAAAAGGTGACACTTCCAAATATACATTCACCTAAAATTATTTTGCCATTAAATAACACTTCCTATTAAGAAATTAATGTTAATTATTTTCAATATAAAGTAATATATTTCATTACTCAACATTTAGGCAATGTAGAAAAGTCAGCTATAGTTCTATTACCTCGATTTTTTTTTTTTTAGTATGTTTTTTAACCTGTATTTTTCTTTGTTTTGGCTTTGGTAAGATGTTCATAAAATCACCCAATTCTAATCATGTTTTGTTTGATCAGAGGACAAACATAAACTTTGTGAATCTTTTTTATAAACAAAAGCTATGGGCGTCAAATAGAGTTATGTATATGTTACTTCTTGTACCATAACTCTGTGTTCATTTTTGTTGAAGCCATTTCAGGTGTTCAATCTGGAGGAAGCTCAACTTATTCTAGCAAGCAGGGAGCAATAGTATACCAAGTTTTGGCAATGTATGTGGAGTGGGTATAATGTCAGCAGTGTCTTTCAGCTGAGTTCAAGGACTCTGCATGGAAAATCAACAGTAATTTATATGTCATCCTTTTATCCTCTCTCCACAACCTTGTTTGATAACAGCTTTTAGATCTATGGTTCCAGAAAAAGAAAGGACAGATCAAAAGTTCATCAACTCTCTGAATTGAACATGAAGAACTGACTCAGGTTGGGATGAGAATCATCTTTAAGCTTTGATCTCTTAGTTCAAAAGAATGTTTTACTTTAAAATAGTCATGTGCATGTCTGTTCACTCCTCTGCACTCTGCTTTTCTCTCAGAGAGAACTAGATCCCTTTAACTGTATCCCATATCCACTTTTAAATATTTTGTTTCTTTAGATAATTCCATGTCAGAAGTTTAATTTTTTTCTCCTGAATTCTCATTTTTAATTCCTAATGATAAACTCTAATGTGGTAATTCAAAGCTGGTTCTTACAATGCTCTGCACATTTTATTTTTGTTTTTTAAATTAATTTTATTGGTAGATTTTAGGTATAAAATATAACGACATTCATCATT
>NW_004624809.1:3209209-3222848 GCF_000247695.1 Heterocephalus glaber
TATTAAAAAGCTTCTGCACTGCAAGAGAAACTACTAACAGAGCTAAGAGACAACCTACAATGTGGGAAGAAATATTTAGCAGCTGTAGCTCAAAGGTCTACTATCGAGAATATATAAAGAACTGAAAACAATCAGACTCCTCAAATTCAAAGACCCAATTCAAAAATGGTCATCTGAAATGAACAGACATTTCTCAGACAAAGAAGTAAAAACAGCAAAGAAATATATGGAAAAATGTTCAACATCACTGGTCATTCGAGAGATGCAGATGAGAACAACACTGAGATTCCACCCCACCCCACAAAGAATGGCTATCAAGAAATTAACCAATAACAAATGCTAGTGGGGGTGTGGGAAGAAAGGAACCCTTCTCCATTGTTGGTGGGAATGTAGATTGGTGCAACCACTGTGGAAATCAGTGTGGAGATACCTCAAAGAACTAGGACTACATGTCCCATTTGACCCAGCTATTCCCCTACTGGGAATCTTCCCCAAAGAATTAAAAGAATCATACCACAGCAGGATATGTGCACCTATGTTTATAGTGGCATAGTTAGTAATAGTTAAAGCTTGGTTAGAGCCCAAGTGCCCATCAACTGGAAAATAGATAAAGAAGATGTGGTTATGTTATAAATGGAGTACTACTCAGCCATAAAGAATGAGAAACTAGAGTCATTTATAGCTAAAAGGATGCATATTGAGACCATACTCTTAAGTGAAATAAATAGGCACACTTTTGTAAATACCGAGTAGTTTCTCTAGCATGAGAAATTGAAAGTGTAAATAAGGATGAAAAAACATTAAAATGAATAATTGATAATTTGAAATAAGAAAAGGTCCAAGGGCTTGGGGATGGTGTAAGGGAAAGGGGAAAGGGAGGAAGGGAAAGGAAAAATTATGAGAAAAAACAAATGGAATCAAACTCTGTGTAAATAGGGAAGGGTGGAGAGGGTGAAGGGTGCACAGGTAATGGGAGAAAAAAAACTAAAATACATCACGTTCTGGTACAAACACCCAATGATAAATGTAAATGTATTTTATACCTAAAATGTACCAATAAATATATATATCAAAAAACGATACCATGTACAGGAACCCGAAAACCTCAGGAATGTAAATAGTATGTGTCATAAATAGGAGCTAAAATTAATAATATCAACAAGAATGAAAATGAGGAAAGGGGATTTAGAGGAGGAAGGAGGTGGGAAAGAAGGAGAAGAGGATGAAAGAAAAGAACCAAGCTGTATCGTGAACATTTATGCTCCCCAAGATGGTCATAAACTGCGTATACTGCAAACACGTACAATACTAAAAACCCCGTAGTAATTAGTGAAAAAAGAAGAGAACACTTCTCGTACTTCTTCAGAAAGGTACAGGGATGACAGGATGAGTGTGTTCAAAGTGAGGGAGAGATTTTGAGGGAGATTGATAGCGATGTGCCCATTACGTCCTGTAAAAATTAAAACATTTACACATTTACCATATTTTTCAATCACACCTTATATTTTGTCTCTAAAAAACAAATAATAATGTGAATCCTTGTACTTCAGACATGAAATTCTGAAAGAAACATTTTATTATGCAGATTTCCAAAGAGCAAACATATTCCAGATCACCAAAGAATAACTGAATACCCCAATTTCTACTGAAAACTCATCTTTACTCTTTGCTAAAACCTTCAGTAGTTGCCAACATTCTGATTTCTCAATGAGCAGAGTATTAGATGAATGATCAAAACATCATCAAAATATTTCTATAAGGAGTCATCATTCTTCATATGCAGTGCCATAGAAGGCAGCTCTAAGCTTATGATTATGAAAAATTAATACTGGCTTCTGTCAGAACAGAGTAAGTAGAATATGAGTTTTAAAAGCAGTGCAACAAATATTTTTAAAGGTGATAGTTATCAAAAAGAGTTATTTCACATCAGCTTTTTTTTTCTTTTTGAGAATGTAGCATGTATTCTCTAACATACTTCAAGTTGCTCATGTGGCCATAACAATATTTGATCAAGGGACTGGTTGCTAAAAGTTTTATCTGGGAAGGTCCAACATTGGGAAGTGTTTACTCAAAAAAATTAAGAAGAAATTCAATACATGTATAATAAGCCAGGTCAGTTAATCTTAGCCCTGGAATTGAAAAGAATGGCAGATGTCATGAGTGAATAGTGCTTTTACTTAGCTAGGATTTTGAGTTTGTCTAAAGTGGTAGTTTCAACCTTGTGAAAATATAAAAATTGACTATATTGAACAGAGCAAGTAAAAATTGGCCTTGGTGAAAACCAGACCATGATGCTCACCAAAGAACAAAAATATATTATACTTTGAACAGGGAAATGACTAGGCTATTACTTAACTACAAAAATGATTTATACCCAATTCTCATTGCCAGTAACCTTGTAAAATGATCACATCTTCCTTGTCAATGATGACACTGCTGTTATCTGTCTGGCTCTTGGATGAAGATAATTGAGATACCCAATCACTGAATTTCCCCCATTTCTAGATGTCATCCATACAGAACCATTTTGTTTCCTTAATCCCGCCTTAAAATGATTCAGTAACCTCCCCCTTCTTGAGGAGCTCCTAAAGTTCTCCTGGGTTCTCGCTCACTTCTGTAAGCTAAGGAACCTAACTTTACTCAACTACCAGCATTTTCTTTGTGGTATTTGTTTGATGGGCTTTGGGACTTGGCTAAACATGAAAATCATCTCAAGAGGTTTTAAAAATCTCGATATTCAGGTTGCATCTTAGATCAACTACATTAGAATTTCTGGAGCTTTAGAGCTGGGCTCCAAAATTTTTTTAACTTCTCAGATGATTCTAATGTGCAGACAAGCTTGATAACCACTGGTTTAAATGTTGTACAAGAGGTGTGTGGGGGCACTTTATAACTGCTCAGAGTTACTTGCAGCCCTGTGGCTGTAATCCTGATACTGTGTAACACTGCCTCTGTTTGTTGATGCCTGCCAATCTATCCAAGACACTTCGATTGATTAGTTGGAAGGAATGCTTTCTTGATGATATTCATGATTAACCTGTAAGGAGGTGAAGTCAGATATTGATAACTGTCATCTTTCCCTCTTGGAGTGAGAGGGAATGAGGTTATTTGAATGACTTTCAATATTATTAAAATGGCAAGAGGTATATGTTCTCTTTCTCACATTTCCTTGCTGGACCATCTAAATATTAATGTTTTGATTTAACTTTCACTTCCTTTAATCTGTCCTTTCAGAACTGATGGCTAAACATTTAAATATGTTTGTTTCTAAGTATTTCTGTTAACAATGAAAATTAATTTCTCCTTTAGGTCAACAGTGATTATGCTATAGAGGTTTAAGAGGGAGCATCTGAAACATTTATATGAATACTCTGTAATATAATGTTTAATTAACTTGTATTTGCCATTTGTGGGGTTTAATGTAGTGGGGAACAATTGACAGAGACAGAAAAACAAAACAATCAGTTCTATAAAATATGCTTCAAGTTAGAACATTAAGTTAAAACCAGACTAATTTCTCCTCTTTTAGCCCTGCTTAAGGCTTAAAAGATACACTCTTTCCTGGAGTATTGAACTATTCTTCGTGTCGAAATGAGCTTAGCAGCTTTAGGGTCCTACCTTTTTTCTATAGTTCAGATTTAGAGTTTTTAAGTTAAATATTTAATATTTGGTATTCAATGTAATCAAATTAATATTGGGGCAAAGAAAATTCTGCCTGTGTAAGGAGGCAGGCCAAAACATGTTGGGCCTACCGCCAGCCAAGCTACACTTTATCTGCAAACTTAAATGGCCTGCAGGCCCTATTTTAAGGCTTATCCATCTTTTCAACCTACCTGCAAGGGTGAAGCAAGAGTTGCAAGAAGCGAGGAGGCCATCCTTGTTTATAATCTTATTCTGACAGGTAAATTTAATCTTTCTTACCTCTAAGATTCAGGATAATCCAGCTTTAACTTATAGATTTAATTTTATGACTTGAGAATTATGCTGGAATTTAGGATCAGTTGATACATTTTAGGTTCCTCTTTGAATTGCTTAACAGTTTTTATTGTGATAAGTGGATTCTGATTAAACTGGATTGACAGATTTAGACTTTTTAAATAGTGAAATATTCTACCTCTGCTTCTCTCTAATGTTATAATTTCTAAGAATATATCTAACCTGTGTTGCCTATAATTTTGTGAAATTGCAAACAGATGACTATGAATTTATACTTGTGATTTATCAAATATATATGTATCAATAATCTGATACATCTGAATGCCAACTTGATTATCTGTTTACACAAACACCTATAAGTAACACAGTACTGCTCTTACACAGCCAAATTAACTTTTTAATAGTTTTCTTGTTATTTCTCACTGGTGTGTATTGGAAATGTCACTGACTAGGCACGTTAATGAGACTGTGTACTTTATTTTCTCTCTTTTTTTTTTTGGTACCGGGGATCGAGCTCCGGTCCTTGAGCTTGCACAGCAAGCGGCGGAACCACTGAGCTAAATTCCCGGCTGTACTTTATTCTCTATCTCACCTTTTATTTTTTTTATTTATGAGAGTCTAAGCTCTCAGAATTAGGTTCTTGTTTCCTAAGACCCAAGAAATTAAAAAACTCTGGGAAGTAAGGCTGTGACTCCCAGTTTGTTTAGTCTGAGTTATTTAAGGGGTTGAGGATGAAAAGGCATTTTATGGGTTTCAAGCTGAGCAGCATATTCTGCTTATCTTGAGTGAATCTGAATATATAAACTATCAATCAACCCAGCAATGGCTAAAGGACTCTAGAAGTTCTGTGCTCAGGAGTAGCAGCTCCTGAGTCCAGGATGGGGAGGAGCCAGGGCCACCCATCCATAGCTCACATAGGTTCCTGTGGCCTGGTGAGTGGGTGAAAGTCTAGGAAGTCTGTTCTCAATTGAACAGCACCACTAACAAACCTGCTACTCCAGATGTATGCTAGTTCTTTGATTTTTAGGTTCTTCACATATAATATTAAGACGTTTTAGTATGCTTTCATGATTTTAGCTTTTCATTAAAAATCCTTATATATTTCTATATATAGAAATTCAACATATTTGAACAGTGGTGCTACCCTATTAAATGTGTCTAGAAGGGTTAAAATAGTTTAATTTTAATTTATAATCAATACTTATATCAATTTTAACTTTAGCATATTTAGTTAGCTATCCTTAGAGATAAGCTCTAAACATATAATTTGTGAATTTTACCTCTTCCAAGAATAGTGGGAATTAAAATGAATGATCTTACACGCTAACTGTTCCATGAGACATATGAGTTTATAGTGACAGTTTTTGCAAATAGAGATATTCAACTATAGATAAATTTTGAAGCTGGTTTCTTCCTCTGAATTAAATATGCTTTACATTAACAAGTTTTAGATGTCTGATTTTCATTGTCAGGGAGGAATGGGTGAAGGTATTGTTTAGGGTACAATATTAACTCTGCATAAATATGTGCATCAGAATTTTTTTAGCAATGTCTTTTAAAACAGAGATGAAGCAATTTGACCTTTATTTTTCAGAAGGACGGGTGTGGGGGTGATGAATAAGGTTCTGCCTTTCCTTGTCAAACAGCAGAAAAAAAGCCTTTAAAAATAACCCACCAATTTTCAACCATTATATTTTAAGCCACAGGAGCCTGTGAGTTATCTTTTATCTTGGTTCTATCACATAACCCAAAAAATTACACAGCATCTCCCAAAGGAGAGGTCTAGCTGGGAAGCAATTCAAGCAAAAATATAGTATAGAAATGTGATTGTTTAGTGTGTCATTACAACAGTTACTCATCTTTGCTCCTTCATCTATGGTTTTCTCATTCTTCTTCTCATTTTATCTTTTTATATCTATGTTTTTCCACGGATGCATGTGATAGAAAGAGTATCGTGAGGCTATGATATCTGGGGCATAATGTTCAAGGAATTTATTAGATATAAATGTTACTGAGTGAGTAGCTACAATATCCCTGCAGATGGAAGGCAGCTGAATTTGATTATTGCTCTTCCCAACCTTTTTATTGGTGTGAGTGGAAAGAAAGCTAGCTGTGTTCATAAATAAAATAATTTTACTTTAAAGCTAGGAAATAACAATTTACCTTCTAGAAGGTCTACAGTGTGCATTGAGGTCAATCATTAGCACAAAACACATTCTGGTATTTACTTCTTTGTAGGATCATGTTTCCAGTTTAAAAAGTGGCATCCATTTGACACATCAAATGACAAGACAGAATATTTAAAATCTGAGTTGAGTTGGAAAATTAAGAAATACGGTACTTCATCACATTAGTTGTCTACTACTGCATAAGAAGCCACTTGAAGCAGTAGTTATTTGTTTTCCTTTGTGAATAAATAATTTTTGCTGGGCTCCACTGGGTGAGCCTGCTCATCTCCCTCAGGCTCACCATGCGGCTGCATCCTATAGCTCTAACCAGATCATGTAAGGGGGGCTTACTGTCGTGTCTGGCAATTAATGTGGCTATTGGCTGGCTGTCCGTGCTCTAAACTGGGTGGCTTGAGACTTATTCCTACTCGATGTAGTCTTGTGTCTTATAATTGCCTCTATTGGCTAATCTGTGGAAATCTTAGGGCAGCATTCCAAGAGGTCAAGAAATGAAGTCACAAAATCTCTCAACACTTAGGATTTGGATCTCCTACGAAACCAGGCTGTCCAGATTCAAGGATGGAAAAATAAATACTCATTTCTAGATGGAAATAGGAAGGAAAACAAAGTCACATACCATCAGAGCTTATATAAAATGTTTCGGGAACTTTTGTAGTCATTTTTGTATGCAATTTACCACAATCCACCTTCTGGCAATGACAATTCATATCTTTTCGACATGAAAATATATTCACTTCTCCCATACAAGTGACTCTCCTCTCCCTCTCCCTCTCCCTCTCTCTCTCTCCCCATCTTTTGTTTTGCCTGCATGCTGTGTGACATTGCCCTTAATACTCTTAGAAGTTCTTTATCTGACTACAAGTTTCTGTTAAAGTTCACTTACTAATTCTGAGGTCATGGCAAAGGGTTTTATGCCCACAACTTTGGTTCAATCTTTGATTAAGGTAATTTATTAATTTTTGAGTCTTTTGTCAACTACAGATAGTAGGAGTATAGTTTGTTTTTCAACTTAACAATTTTCTCTAAATGCTGCTAGTAAAAAATAAGTTCCTTCTCTCATTATTCTCAATTTTCTCATTGCTTTGTTGGGTGCTCCACTGATTGTTTTGAGTTTTGACACACCAACTGGAGATGTCCTTAGCCAGAATTATAGGTCAGTTAGGCACATTTTCTAACCTTCTAGTCAGAGCATTTTTCTTATGTAGGAGTATGATGCAATGCTTTCTTGATCTTACACTATCAGTTACATTACTTTTCTAGACTTTTCATTTTTCCTGGTCCCAAAGCCAATGATAAATATTTTAAATTTTGTTGCAGCACCCACTTCCAGTGCCAGTTACCTATCAGCTTCTATAAGTGGATCACAATGCACTCTGAACCCTAGCAGCATAGCACAATAAGCACTGATGTACTCTTTATTCTATGGATGAACAATTTGGGTTGGACACTATTGAATGACTCTAGTTGTCTTACCTGGGGTTGCTCACATGGCTCTATTAAGTGATGGGGCTTAGTGGGCAAGAGATGCTTCCCTCACATATCTGGTGGTGGTTGACTGGTGGTGAAGGGCTTGGTACAGAGGGCTTCAGCCAGGGCTCCTAGGCACAGGGCTGTTCTAGCTCCTAGAGTCAGATCTTCTTCAGTACAGCACTCTGAGTGGGTGAGAGCACTCATCAAAATGTTTCATGAAACCTAGGCGTGAAAGACACATACTCACTTCCACCCCATTCTATTAATCTAAACAAGTGACAAGAACAGCTCAGAACCAAAGTCTAGGGGAACTTTTTCTACCTCTTGTTGGGATAAACTGCAAAGGTGCATTGTGAAGGGAGGTTGTGCACACAGGAATAGGGAGAATTTTTGTGGCTCATTTTGCAAGCAATTTACCATAAGCACTTAAGGGGATATTTTGATTCTGAATTTAACTGAAATTCTACAGAATGTTCCATTATTTTTGATAGTGGTAAAGAAGATGGCACAATAGTACATGCATTAAAAAAGAAAAAGTTTTATTCCCCTGAGAGATGGAATATGCAGATAAATGATTCAAGACAGTATAAAAACTAGGCTAGAAATAAATGAGGATATATTTCACTGTCCATCTTTAGACATAGAAAATTTATGAAAAGCAACTCTTCAGTTCCTTAGAGCTAAGAATTTCAATCTTTTCTCTGAGTATGTGTGTTTAAAACAGCAGTCTCCAATTTTCCCACTGATTTTCTTTCTTTTCAGTAATGTAGCACAATATACTTCTTTACTATCTCTTCATTTCTTGGTCATGAAGCCAGACAGCCTACTTCTAGCATTTCAGAATAAGCTAATTTACTTTTGAATAATTTAACATTTAAAACAAGTTTCAGGAAACTTCAGAATAAGAATATGGACTTTTGACCCTTGTTATATGATTTAATTTTGTTCATCACTCTTGGAAAACATCAATTTAAATATGCTTGTTGGAGTTTCATAGGGTAATGAATTCACTGGTTTAATGTAACACTGTGTTGCCATGGCTAGAGGAAGAAAAACACCTCTGAGAGTCTTTCGACTTTGGATACACCACATACTTCCATGTCCTGTTAATCAAGAGAGTTCCAAATGTCTAGCCTTTTCAAAAGGGGCTTCAAGGAAGCTGGATTGGAAAGAAGGAGAACCTACAATTAGAGTAAAGTTTTGTAGAAGGCTGAAATGAGAAGGGAAAAAAAGGGCAAGGTGAAGTTGAAATCTCTGTGGTAATAGAAAGTGGAAAAGATTCTGTGTGCTTTCATGATTATTTCATGGACATGCCAGGGAGTCAGGTGGGAGAAGTAAGTAATTTTAATTTATCCTTTTGTGATGGTATACATGCTTAAAATGGTCTTGGTTTTGAAGATGATTAAAGCAGTTACTACTGAACTAAATTCCTGATGCTGCCTTCTACTTCTCAGCCTTGTCTCTGCATTAGTCTTTGTACAAAGAGCCTTAAATTGGCATCAGAGAACTGGCACATTTTGTTGAGATGAGAAACTGGAAAGTCAGCTGCTATTTTTACTTAGAATACAAGACACTTACTCCTTCATTTTATAGCCTTGCAATTTTAAGAAAACCATTTAAGAAAGGTGAGAGACTGGCAAATTTTGTAAAGTTTAACTTTTTAGGACAACTAACATTAAGTCATTTTTGTGGTCCTGGAAATGGATTATTTAGAGTCTTTTGTTTGACAAACTCAATGAAAATCATGAAAGGGGTACCCTTTTATCTCTTTACCCTTCCATAAGGGAAGGGTAATGAGATTTAGGGTCTGTACATGGTCATTCAGTTTTCTGAAATGCTCACCACCTTCTCCTGATGATTAAATTCTTGTTTGGTCTCACTTCCAAGTCTGTTGGATTAAATTAACAAATTCTGTTTGCTTTAGTGGAAATGACCTGCATCAACCTTCAGCTTGTACAAAATAATAATCTCTTCAGTGATATATTGATTCAGTGTTCTTTATCTTTTTAAAAAGAAATGTGCAGCGAAAATATTATCATCAGCTTGCTAGAATTTGTAGTCCTGCATTGCTTATTTTAATATGTTGGAGACCTTGATCTTCCACATCTAATAAATCCTTTCTTTCTTTGCTGTTTTTAATGATCCCAGTTCTAAATGATCACCAAATCTTGATTACTCCAAGCAAAGACTCTAACATGATGTTTTAGCCTATAAAATGTCCCATTCTAAAAAATTATCCATTTCAAAGGACCAATTTAGGAAGATTTAAACCTGTCTTTTAAAAAAGTAAATCCAATTTTTATTGAATTGCTTTCTTTTATCCCTTTTTTTTGGCTTTGTAGATAACAGTTAAGAGGTATTGAGAAGCTTTTGGAGAAAGTCAATTAAAATTTTTGATGTAAGAAGATTTGAAAGTATAACAAGATTTTATAAATTTTACATGAAGCCTAAGTCATTGCAAGCATTATGGCAAGCACTAGAAAACTAAAATGACATTTTCTGAACTTAATAAAAAAGAATGGCAATGGTAGAATAAGAAAGAAAGATTGAGGAAGAGCATTTGGATACTAATGTGGAGAAATAAACCAACAATTGCTATGTTTTGGAGGTTTGGCTATGGTACATAGCTTGTGTATATTTTCAAATATATTATTTGCCTCCTCACCACATTATTTCTTTTCTTTTTTTTCACAGTTGAGCTAAATGGACAATAAAGAGATTTAGTTACTTGTCTAATATCACAGGAAAACTGAAGTCTACCATTTGACCCTAAGTCTATTGCTAAACCCATCCTGTTTTCGATGCAACACACTCCATCTTGAGAAGTGCTCTAACTTTTCCACTCTTCATTCTACTTTCAGCACAAAGTCGCCAATGATTCTGCACACCACAAGATCAGCACATAACAGCCCAGGTTATTGGGTAAACTCTCAAGGAACGCACAGAGGTTTTTCCTTATATTTATCTTTTAATAGACCTGGATTCATTCATATAATTCAATGAAATTCAATTCTTTGTTGTCAGATTAAACATAAGAAAAATCAAGTAAAGAATTGCACTGACCTGTAATGAACTTGGGGTGCCATTCAGGAATGACCTTGCATGGAAGTTGTGTATCTTGTGCTCTATCACTCAATTTTGGTCCCCAGTGTGAGAAGATAGCTAAACTGAGTGTGCACTGATGAGCATTTCTTGAACAGCATCAACCATTACCATAATCTAGACATTTATTCTTGGCTCAGTGGATAGTCATTACCAATACTGAAGAAAAGCTGGTTGACTTGGATTTACTGAGTAAAGTTTGTTGTTAATTACGCTAATGGATAATTAAAGGTGTTGTGAAGATAATTATGATGATACTATCTTTTTTATCTAGTGTGCTCATGGAAGACTTGTTATCTCCATCTTTCCAGTCCTTCCTGTCTCTGCACCTGCTTTGCTACAGCTTGGGAGTCCCATAAATTCTTAAGTGAGAGGCACTGTCTTAATTGCTCTTTTCTCATTACTGGAACAAAATACCCAATACTCAGAGTTAAAGGAGGAGAGGTTTATTTCAGCTCACAGTTTGTAGAGTTTTCAGTTCATAGTTGTCTGACTCCAAGGCAAGGATGTATGGCAGAGGAGAAACTGTTCATAGCATAGCAGGTAGTAGGCAGGAAGCCTGCCTTCAATCCTTCCCTTTCTTCCATTCAGGGTGCAAGCCTATTGGTTGGTGCCACCCAAGCCCAGAGTGGGCCTTCCCATTATTGATACCCAGAACTGTGCTAAACCAATCAGTGGACTACTTTAGTAACCACACACCCTTAATCCATATTTAAACACCCTAGATCCAGCCACCACTGAACCCCCCCCCCCATAGGCACATGCAGCTTTGAGGGGACAATTTGATACAAGTCATAACAGTTACCTTGCACCCCAACATTTTGGCCTAACATTCTGAGGTAGTGCCACACTTTTAATGAGTAGGAAACTTTTAATGAGTAGGAAATATCCTTGTTTCTCTCAGATCAGAGAACCATTTTTTTAATTAGTTCTCAGAAAGTTCTACTTCTTTGGAGTTTCTCTTTGGCTCCATTGAGTCTTACTTCTCAAAGGCAATGTCATATTACCTCCTTGACATAAGGAAACACAATATCTGCTCTCACTTTGGGGAAGGAGAAGGGAGAATGACAGGTAAGAACAAATTTCAGACTTCAAAAAATTAACCTCCCATAAAAAATATTCAATTGCAATATTTACCTATCTTGAGCTATAGGATATCGTGGGCCAATGTTCTGGTTTTGGTTCACAATCTTACAGAAAGAAAAAAGAATCTTTTCTGTTGTAACCTGAGGAAGTGATGTTCTTCAGTGACATTAGTCTTCAGTGAGGTCCTATATGAAATGTAGCTGATGCAAAATCATTCCTAGGAAGATAATGCCAATACCAACATTAGGTCCTTCAGTTTGTGAGATACGAACCAGTTAGGTTTACAGAGAAGATTTAGAGACAGTGGCAATTAGGCAATGTGATAGTTCTTCTTTTGTGCTCCTTGGACATGAGTCTATTTCCCTAACCAATTTGTGATTATTGCTTGGGAGGGATTTCAAATTTGGGATTTGTCTCTTGTTTGCTACATTTCTAAGAAATGTTATTGACTCTTACTACATTAATAATTTCCTAGTGTTTTCATTTTTTAAGAATAAGAGTTTTGTATTCCTACACTGTGAGAAAGTGCTGAGGTTATGAGGATAACACTTTCCTAAGGCTCCATTTATTAATATTCTTCCACCATCTCTCAGGTTATCTACAAAGGAATTTCAATCACTCACCCTTTCTACTGTACTTGAACATAGCTCTGGAAAGTATTTCTTTTTTCCTCCTCAATGAGAACTATTTTTCATTGTCATTTTCACTGACACTACATCAATATCAAAGAAATGATTTCCAAGTAGTTGTGCATACGTTGAGGTTTTCAATTGATCTCTCTAGTTCTTTTCCTGCAAATCAAGGTTGCAGAGCGAACAAGCAGATGAACAGATGAAATGGTTGAGACACATTGAAGCCGAAAGCAAAAGGGTTTATAAGTGGTGCTGTGTTCTAACCAATTGATTTGGGGCTGACGCTGACAGGCGACAACATCCTGCAGTAAAGTGATGCAGTAACCAGCTATTACTCAGATCGCAGGGTTTTCGTACTTTATTGCTGTCTGTGAGCAATGATAAGGCTTGAGGTAGCCTTCCAAACTAGGCCATAGCATTTGTAGTGATTGCTAGGCCTTGAACAAGCCTTATTAAGGGTTAGCTATTCATCTCTTCACAAAGCACTAAACGATACCTGGACAGTGATTCATTTTTGGTGTAATATTTCCACATTAAAACAAAACAAAAAGAAAAAAGAAAATTATTAAGTGTGTGAGATGATCCAAAGGAGCTGTGATGCATTTTGTTTTTCCTTCTGAAATGGAGAAATTCAGGGTCAGACTTTGGAGATAGTGTAACAGACAGTGATGGTTTTGATTTGTGTACACATTACTTTTTCATCAGTTTTGAGATAAGAGCTTTCGATTGGTAATTTAATAGAAGGTCAATGGTAAAATGTCAAAACACTGTTAAATTTCTTGCTGTAGCAATACTAGCTGGGATGGGCAGATGGATTCACTGGCATTAGACCTCTTTCCTCATTATTTCTTGGTATCTTTGCATTCAACATTTTAGTTTCAGTTATTCTTTTCCTTTTCTTGCTATAATAATTTCTCTCTTTGCTTGGTTTTTTGACATGCTCATTTCTCTTGGGAATGCTGCTGCTTATTTCTTTTCAAGAACTATAAATTTTGTTATTTCTACCAGTACTTTAAACTCCATATACTTTACCTTATATTTCAAGCAAATAAGCAGTGTGTGGACTATTCTCCTAATTTTGCGTATATTTTATATACTTACGATTTAATGTATGGGGGAAGAGACATTTTTTTCCTTTTTTAAATTCTTTTTTTCTGATTAGCTTTTAAAAAATTTGATATGTTTACCGTATGTAACATGATAGTTTAAAAAATGTTTTTAATA
>NW_004624809.1:3222948-3244408 GCF_000247695.1 Heterocephalus glaber
ATGATTTTATTTAAATGAAATGTTAAATATACACTACTTCACAATATGACAAATAGAAAAGAATTTGTTTTTATTCTTGATAGAAAAGCTGAACATAAATATCATAAATTTCCCATAATTATCATGAATTTGTTGATAAAATATAAATTATAACTCTATATCCTGATTCTTAAGTCCATGAGAACTACAGTTATGTAACTTACAGGATACAGAGTGTGAAGTGCACAAACAATAATAGCTTTAGTGACTTACTGCTTGGAAAGATGGTAGAGGATGTAATAATAGTACATGGAGGTATCATGGAGGCACATAAGTGGAAGCCATCATTTTAAGCAGATATAAATTTATCACAAAACCAAGTTCCAAATCTCCATCCTGTCTTGATAGTGATAGAAAAATATTAATTCTGCAGGGAAGACATCACTACTCAAAGGTTATATTTGAAGCTGTTATTTCACAGAGACAAGAGGCTTTTGCACCAGGCAGGCTACATGGGATTAATAACAAAGGGATTCATTATGTGTTGAAACATGCTTGAATTTCTGCTATTCATTTGGAACACACTCTTGCCTGACTTTCTTAAATTCTTCCCCTGCCAGGCTGTCCAAAATCTGTCCTTTGTCCTTGTGCTGGCAACTATAGTTCTCTCTAAGATTGCAATGAAAATAGTTCTAGGAATGCTAATGGCTGCTGTTGAGATGAAGGGCCAGCACTGGGAAGCAAGACAGCAAAGGAAGGCATAATTATCTTCTCCCTTTCTCATGCCTGCTGGTTCCCTTCCAGATCCCCACTCATTGTTTCCTAACAAACAACCGGCTGATAAAGGACAAAAGTTGTTTTGGAGGTCTCAGGTCAAAAGTGTACAGAATAGGAGATTTGGAGATGAGAAATAATAGCTTCCTAACCACCACAATATTTTGATTGAGAATATTTTTGAACTTAGAACTTTTGGTTTTAGGTCATAAATTAGAGTTGAACAAATTTCAATTAAGTGTCCAGTAATTCAAAAGAAAGTAGATAGTAGGGCAAGGAAAACAATTCATTTAGGGTATGTCTTTTACTGTTTTCACCAAAATTATGCTATTTCCAAGAATCTCTGGGTAAAATGTCTTCCATTTATTAATTTGATTAATGCTGAATGTTTCTACTTCTTAAATTTTACTTATAATTGCTTGAAAGACATTCATTCTATTATCATTTCTAAAGCCAAGATTCAGAACAGTTTTTAGCACTATATACAGTAATTACAATGGTAATATGTAGTGGGATTTGTGTTCTATTGGGAAAGAAGAAGGATCCTAGAATACCATTTCTATTTATGCCATTCAGCATTCATCCAATATGTGTGTGTGGCTCAATGTTTCCCTTGGTGGCTAAATCACACTCTTATAATATTACCTCATCTCAACACGATTATGGTCTAAAATCAGTATAACATTAGTATTTATATCATGAGCAACCTTAATTGGGAGGAATCTCAGAGGAACAGAGATGTGTGTAGCATTTTCCTAGATAACAGTGGATAAGAATCTTAATGCTTTTTCTGTTGTTACACTATTTCCATATGTTGCTTCCTAAACCATCAGCTTTTTTGTAAAGGCATGATGTGTATATGGAGGGGAGAAGGAATAGGATGAGGGGAAAGACCTATAAAGATCCTGGTGGCCTTGTACTAGTCTTCTTGGGCTGGCATGCCAAAATAACAAAGACACATTGCTTAAACAACAGAAGTTCATCTTCTCACATATTTGGAGGCTGAAAGTCCAGATCATGATGCCAACAGGGTTAGTTTCTGCCTGCTTAATTTTCAGTTAGCTACCTTCTCATGGTGTCCCCACATAGTCTTTCCTCTATGAAGGGGGAAAGGAAGGGATGGATGCTGAGTGAGTGTCTTCTGGTGTCCTTTCCTATGAGGACAATGATCTTGTCATATGAAGACCCCACTCCCGTCACCTTGTTTATCATTTAATCTTCATTCCTTATTAGAAATCTAATCCTTAAATACAAACAAACTAAATGTCAGAGTGTCAACATAAGAACTTTGGGGCGGGGGAGCACAGACATTAAGAAAATAACACTGATGAATTCTACTTCTTTGATATTGTCAGCACAAGTACTGGACCACTCATGTCCTTCATTTTAAAGTTCAAGAGAAACACTTAAAATCACCTCAAAAGCTAATGATAAAAGTTATATCCCCTGGAGTTAATTTTTCTACTGCTAACTGCAATATCTGCTCCTAATCTTTTTCTGCTATAGTCTGATTTTACTTGTAATCTTTATTACTGAATTTAAGTGAAATGGAAAGGTAAATCCATCTTCAGTCATGTAATATTCTCTGAGATTGTGGCATAATTTTACATAAAACATTTCTAGCTTTGCATTTTAAAAGACAGTAAGGTTTTATTAAATATTCATTTACTATCTTCTAAATTAAAAATTAGTTTACTATTCAAAAAATTAAATGTTAGTTTAATAGTTAATAAATTAAATATTAGTTTAATAGCTAATAATCTTAAGTAGGATTAATTTCCTTCTGGAATCCAGTGAATAACTGGGTGTTTGAGCAGAGCCTACAAATATTATGTGTCCACAGGGATTTTAAAAAATTATAATTTTGTAGTTTAACATCTCAGGCCTGTGTGTAGTGTGCTTTGTGAAAGTAGATCAGCCCTACTCCGGAGAAATGTTTTATCTACCTACCACACGTGACTGAAGAGATTATTGTGGGTGGAACATAAAAATACACTGTAAACCTTATTTGAACATTCTTTTGATACTTGGTGTTTTTGTAATATAAATTCAAATTGTCTGATGAGCAATTCAATTTTACTTCAATACAATTTTACTTGTGAGGTTTATAAGCATGCCCAGAGGGTATTTAACACACTACATAAATCAATTATAGTTTAAATAGGTGCAATAATATGCCCACTTTTCTATTCCCAAGTGGAAAGAGCAAATTGATCATGTATTGGAGATGATGATAAGTAAAATATCTACTGGAACCAAAGAATTCTTAAATTCCTATTTTTAATTGAATAGCATCCTATTATTCTTTTAAAAAAATTCCTGAAATCTCAATGGAGTTGAATATCTTGATTTCCCAAGTCCATATTTTTCAAATTTACTGAAAGAAATTGAAACCAAGAATTTCACTTTTCAAAGTTAATAATGTTTTTTCAAGTTAAGATTGTATTTAATAAACTTGGTAAAATGAAGTGTGTGAGGCATATGTGTGAAGCCACAGACTTTACTAGACACTGGGGATTTGACAAGATTGAATAACATAATAACCAGGTTTTTATAATACATGGGGTATAGATGTTTCAATGATGTGAAAATATAGTGAAACTGCTAGGATAATACTGCAAGAACATGCGTGATAAAGAACAGAGACGCCTAACTGCCATGGCTAATGTTTCCAGAACTGTATTGAACAAGAGTGGTGATAGTGGACATCCTTGTCTTGTTCCTCATTTTAGTGTGAAGGATTTCAGTTTTTGACCATTTAGTATGATATTGGCTGTTGGTTTTTCATAGATGGCCTCTATCAGTTTGAAGTAGAGACCATCTATTCCAATTTTTGTAGGGTTTTCACCATAAATGCATGTTGGATTTTGTCAAATGCTTTTTCTGCATCTATGGAGATAATCATATGGTTTTTGTCCTTGGCTCTATTGATATAGTGTATTACATTGATTGATTTGCATATGTTGGACCATCCCTGCATCCCTGGGATGAATCCCACTTGATCAGGGTGTATGACCTTCTTGAAGATCTTCTGCATTCTATTTGCCAGTATCTTATTAAGGATTTTTTGCATCTATGTTCATTAGTGATATTGGCCTATAGTTCTCCTTTTCAGTTGGGTCTTTCTCTGCTTTGGTGATGAAGGTGATGCTTGCTTCCAGGAATGAACTTGGGAGTATTGCTTCCTTTTGAATTTCATTGAAGAGTTTAAACAGTAGTGGCAGTAGTTCCTCTCTAAATGTCTTGTAGAATTCAGCTCACTCCAGAAAAAATGGCTGCTGACATGAAATAAACCAATAACAAATGCTGGCAGGGCTGTGGGGAAAGACACTGCTCCACTGCTGGTGGGAGTGCAGACTGGTGCAATCACTGTGGAAATCAGTGTGGAGATACCTCAAAGAACTAGGACTGGAAGTCCC
The DNA here is from genome assembly GCF_000247695.1 of Heterocephalus glaber. The sequence continues at coordinate 3,227,121 of NW_004624809.1, forward strand.
GTTTGACCCCACTATTCCCCTGCTGGGGATCTTCCCCAAAGAATTAAAAGAATCATACCACAGTGATATATGTGCACCCATGTTCATAGCAGCACAGTTTGTGATAGCTAAAACTTAGAAACAGCCCAAATGCCCATCAAATGGAGACTGGATAAAGAAAATGTGTGTGTGTTTTTTAAAAAATAAAATGGAGTACTACTCAGCCATAAAAAATGAGAAAGTAGAGACATTTATAGCTAAGTGGATGCACATTGAGGCGATACTCTTAAGTGAAATAAATAGGACACACATGTATATATACTGAATAGTTTCTCTGGTGTGAGAAACTGAAAGTGTAAATAAGGACTAAAATGTATAATAGGTAATGTGAAATAGGAAGAAAAGGGGCAAAGGGGAAGGAAGTGGGAGGGGTAGGGGAAAGGAAAGAAGGGAATGGAATTAATATGAGAAAATGGAAAAATAGGAACAAAATCTTTGTAAATAGGGAAGGATGGAGGGGTTGAAGGGAGGGCTGGGCAAGGGTGAAAAATAAGAACCAAGAGAGATTATGTAAAGGTGCAAATTTCCAATGATGAATGTCATTATATTGTATACCTAAAATGTACCAACGATTAGGATGAATAATAGATACTGCAAAATAGGAAGAAAAGGTCCAAAGGGGTAGGGGTAGTGGGAGGGGCAGGGGAAAGGAAAGAAGGGAAAGGAAAAATGATGAGAAATGGAAAAAATGGAAATAAAGTCTTTGTAAATAGGGAAGGGTGGAGGGGGTGAAGGGAGGGCTAGGAATGGGGAAAAAATAAGAACCAAGATGCATTATGTAAAGGTACAATTCCCAATGAGAAATGCAATTGTGTTGTATACCTAATGTACCAATAAAAGAATTTAAGTTAAAAAATAAAAAGAACAGAGATGCTATAGTGGACAGAATGATTAATCAAGATTCTAATGACGTGGAAGGACCTGAAAAGGGCTTGACAGAGAATATGAGACCTACACAAGGAAGTACCAGACATTATCTGCTTACACCCACAGCACCTATTTCCTCTTCTTCAATGCCCCGACACCTTGACATAGGGTGGAAGGCTAAAACCTATAATGAGATGCTTTAGTGCAAACTGTGCAAAGCAGAAGGGAGGTAAAATCTATTTCTCCTTTAGTTGTAATGGCATCTAATGATACCTCATTGTGTCTTGCTGTGATTAAACTCTTTCTTCCACGGGTGGGTTGTCAGCCTTGGCTGTAGTAATAGCTGTGACATAGGCAGTAGATCTTGCAGCATTTTAAACTCTGGCTGTTAGTAGCAGTTCCCAGTTTCTTAGTCACAGCTGCAGTATTGTGACCTGAACACTTTCTGGTGGCCCCTGACTTACATAAGTTTCACTAGCTGAAATGCCTTTCTGTCTGACATACCCAGAGTGACATGCATTTCCTGTATTAATCCTTACTGGTACAAAGGATTTGGAAAATGAACAGAAATTCACCAAGTGCACAAGTTCACAGCAAAAAACTGAGCAAATCAATAGGGTCATGAAACACAAAGGTGTGTTAAAATGAATCAAAGTAGGTCTTTACGGCTGGAGTAAAGGAACCGGGAAGGTAAGAAATTAGATTGGTGAGTTACAAGTGAAAGTGATTATAGACTGATTACATGGTTTTCTGAGGTTGGTATTAGGCAGCTGTTGAGAAGATGTAAGCCAGGTTGTGGCCCTGTTAATGCTGTATTTTTCTGTAGCCCCCTGTTATGACTCCATGGAGGATGAGTTGGTGAAAGTGGTTCGGAGAGGAAGAGAGGCTGAAGTTAGCATGTGGAATAAGAGAAGACACCATAGAGAGAAAATTCCATTTGGGTTTAGGTCTTTGGATTAAATCATTACCATTTTTCTGCCAGAAAATATTCTTAAAACCATTTATTGTTCTGCTTTACTTTCCAGTGTTTTTTCCATCTTAGAAAGAATTAAGATTTCAGAAAAATTGTCTTTCTCTTTCGTATTCAGAGTATATCTCCTTTCTTTACTAAGATACGCCATGTACAGGAACCCAATAACCTCAATTAATGTAAACATTATATGCCATAATGTGAGCCAAGATTAATAATATCAACAAGAATGAAAAATGGGATAGGGGAATGGGAGGAGGAGGGAGGGTATGGGAGGGAAGGGGATTAAAAAAGAAGAAACAAGTTGTTACTTGTACTGCTCCCCAAGACGATTGTAAACTGCATGAACTGCAAACATGTATGTGCTGATAAATCAAAAATTTTTTAAAAAAGAATTCAGTTTCCAAAGTTGGAATGACATACTTTGAATATTAACTGTTAAATTAGATAAGATTTTGGCCACTACTCATAGTGAATTTCTTAGTCATTTAGTCATGTATCAAATTACAATTCAAGATCATGTAAGAGTTATATCAAAAGAGTCTCTAGTTTCACTTGTGTTAGATTTTCTGTAATAATAGAGGAGAAAAGAGCTAATGATCTGTGTAAAAAGTGAATGTCTTTGTCTTCCCTTGACATTTGCATCAATTTGAAAAACACTCTTTTTAAGACATAAGTGAATGTATCTCAAACTTTCCTTTTTGCCAATAATTGTAGAGCAGGGGGAGAAGTAGAATAGTGAAGAAGTGGAGACAACGGGAAGGATGCATTTAGCAGGAACAACCAGGATGGGTGTTGTTGGTCCTTGCCTCAAGAAGCTTCTGTCAAGCTTTGAGAGAGAGACAGTGGCTCATTTTGCTCACTCCACACCGGCCCTTACAGCATTACAACACAGGCTTTTCTCAGCAATGAGCCTCTGACTTCTCTGTAGCCCAAAAGAACCTGAACAAACAACACCAAACACCAAATATTTGCAAAAATGTCTGGAAACTGTGTGCCTACAAAAAGGCAAACAAAACCAAAGAAACATTTTTCATTTTTTTTTTATATATGGTCAGATACAAATGCGATTCAAACTTCTGAAAAAAAAGCAGTAGGAACTGAGTAGGTCTCTTCTACACTCTTGCCAAAGATCTGTTTTAAAGAAAGAACAGTGTCTCGTCCTGCAGGCAAGACCTCTCTGGTTATTATTTGCTAATGGGCAATTGACTATAAATTGATAACCCTACATGTACCTAAAAATTCAATGTGGATGCTGTGTTTTCTAGACAGACATCAGTTATTGAATACTCCATTAATTGTCAGTTAAAGACTTCTTAAGACAAGCATTCTGAAGGAGTGTATCAACACCATGGAATGAAAATCACATATAATTTTTTAAATTACTAATTTAAAACTTAATAAATGTAGTGTAGTGAGATTCTGCTCTTAATTTTCAATGCCTTCTAAGAAAGGCTGGGTAACTCTTTCTTTGGTTCACATTACCCCTTCTCTCATCATCTAGGTTTCTCAGGCATCTGTCTCTGTGGACCATGTCAACTTCTGATAGAGCACTTATTTATCAGAGCTTTGAATATGAAGATTGCAGTTTTTAATGTCATTGATAACAATTTTAATGTCATTTATCGATATAATATTATTTATTCCATTTTCCCTGATTATTGTACAGATCCGTGCATTTCTGGGACTGGAACATTTCTGAGAAATGTGACTGAGTATGCCTCTTGAGAAATGTCGATTTCAAGAGGAATGATTTCCTTTTACATGGGAGTTCACTGGATATGTGCTTTGCCCCTCTGTCTTCTGTGACTTCTTAAATCTTTGAAATCCTTGAATTGTTTTCTCATTATCTATAGTAGCGAGAAAATGTTGTAGCTCCTGGATTTTTAGGATGAAGAGAAAAACTTTTAAGCTGAGATGACCTCCTCTAACACATCTTGCTCCCTTCACAACACTAAAGCCATGGGCTTTATAATTCATATGTCACTCTATTAATACATAAGGGTTGCTGTTTAACTGCTTCATGATTGCTCCATGCGGGCTGTCTGTCACCCTTTGTGCCGGCAGGCAACTTGTTCCCAAGTCATTGCACTTTATTTCCTCCCTGCTTGATCACATAGTTACCCCTGTCTCAGTGCTTTTCAACCTCATTTCCAAATTGTCATCCCACTACCCTTCTTTGAAATTGAGTTAAAAGGGCTCTTCTTCCACATAGCCTCTTTCAATAACTCTGGACTTAAGCGATCCTGTCCTCCTCTGAAGCGCAGCCCCCTTAATAGTATGGTTTGAATAATAGCTGAAGCCTCAAGTTTTTGGCCTTATCAGTCTCACTAGTTTATATACATAGATCTGATCTTTTTGCCTAAAAATATTTTGAGGAGCTTTTTTAGTTAAAACTAGGCCCCATGAACAAGATTATTTTATATGATTGTATTTGTTGAACAGATAAATCTTTAATTGAAGCAGTTTAGCAGAACTGGAAGTTATTGTCTCTCTTACAATGCTTGGTGTGGTCTCTGGCAGGCTCTCTTCTGTGTGATGATGTAAGACGTTGGGGCACTCCCATCTTCAATATGTGGCTTCCAAAAAGGAGTGAAGAGAGCCTAACCACTTCTTATTCCTGTTGGCCAGGAAAGGATCATTGTGGGACTGCATAACTCTGTAATCATAAAACTCCCCTAGCCCCAACTGTGATTGAATGTGAGTTAATAGATAAAGATGCTTGTTAGTTCCCGGACACTAGATAAGATCTGTATCAGCCATAAGGTCCCAAAGTAAATTACTCAACTCTTTGTTTGTTGGAAACCGCTATCTATAGAACAATCTACAAACATCTGCTGAGCATCAGTACGTGTCAGCTGACCACTAACCTTTGTTCCTCTTCTGTAAATTTCGCCTGTTAACTTCCCCTGAAACCCCCTATAAAAAGAGCCTCGGACCCTGAGCTAGTTGCCTCTCTAAGCTACTTTGCTTTGGGAGTGCCATCTGGCCAGACTAATAAAGGTCTGTTTTACTTCCAACTTGTCCGGTATGTTCCTTCCCGGGTGTTCTTCGCTGCAGTCAGCTCCTCAGAGCATTTGGTAAGGCCCTGGGTCTTACATCATGTCTCTTCTGTTTACCTTTGACAACCACCTGGGCACTTCTAGGTGTAAAGAAAGAGAAGAAAATATAGCACGTGGCCAGGAAGACCTTGCCCTAGACACTGTGGGATAGGAACATTTATCTTAGTTAAACAGGTAGCTTTTCGGGTAGCTTTTCAGCTGTGCAGGCTGTTGTAGTTCTGTACAGCTGTCCTGGCCTAGAGGTTCTTGATACATGTTTATACATAAATACAAAATGAAAAAATAAATGAGTATTAGATGTCAGGTCAAGGGTAAAGGCACCTGGTGGTTAGAAGCATAAGTTAGTACACAGTTTGTGACAACTGGATGTCATAATGGTTCATAAGCTTATTGTGGGTGGGAGAGTAGCCATTTGCTCTAAGGGAGTCAGAGTTGGTGCAGGGCTTATTTATGATCCTTTGACCATTCTCTGACCCAAAGGTCACAGTATATTCTATAGAAATTGGGACTATGCTTAGGAAAATATATAGTTGTAGGGAACAGGGGAAGGGGACGTTACCAGAACCTCTGCAGTGAGTCCTGGTCTCCTGTGAGCCACAGCAGCACATGGTGAATTACAGGAAAGGGAGAAAAATGAGACTGAGAAGAAGCTGAGCTTTGGGTCTGATCAGTGCTGCTCTGGGTGGCAAAGACAAAAGCCCCCTAGCTTGCAGCACTTTTTATTCAGTACATGGGGAAACAGAGGTAACAAGTGAAAAATGCAGAGTTCAGTACTTTACATTGGGATAAACAAGGTGTAAAAAGACTGGGGAGCAGTGGAAATCTAAGACCAATGAGGAACTATGCAGATGAAGATTTGGTTCCTCTGTGGCATCTCCCGCAGGTGTGGTCTTGTCCTGGAGCATTACAGCATCTGGGGATCACTGAGGTCTCAGTTGTGACATGAGGCCAAAATGCAGTTATGTCTGGAATGTCGTAGCTGGCCTGTAGGCAGGAGAACTAGGCCTACTCAAATGATTTTTCCCTAGAATTATGTAACATTGCTCCCAACATATAGTCATCTTTTTTCTGAGTAAATTTGTCTTTTAAGCTCCTTAAATATCATTTATTTGCCCCAACAACATTCCACAAGTTATGTTTCTATTTTGAAAAATAATTGTTCTCCTTGTTGGACAAACATCCATTTATTCTGATGATTAAAGAGTTGTTCTGTTACCCTGGGTAAGATATTTAATAGGCAGGGGCAGAATCACATAATTTCTAAGGGAATGAATTTTTCCTTAGGGAAGATTCATTGGCACACTGTTTTTGCTATTTTTTCCTATCAAGAGGCAATAGATAGGATATCTATTCAAAAGTGTATAATGTTAAAAAGGGACCAGATGTCAAATGCATAGGCTAGAACAGAATATCTCTCAATGCAGCATATTTTTCAGAAGCCTCTAGCATCCTTTAAATGGTACAAATGAACAAAAAAATCAAGTCTTAAACCATGGTGTGTTTAGAATCTTCAAGTAAAATACTTTAGATCTGAGGATCCACTGCATTTTATATGTGTTTACTCAGGAACTGTTATGCCTTATCACTTTTATTGTTCTTTTATCACAGCTGTGTGAAAAATTACAATTGGAGCAATGTTCATATATTTTCTAAAAGTACATTTTATTTCATGCTATGAAAGCAATTGCTAACATTTGCTACTTTTATTGTTACTGCTGTAGAACTCCCTCCACTCCAGTTAAGGCTGTTTCAGTATTTCTATGAAAAAATAATCCATTTTATGTATGTATTTGTCTTTATCTTATGATTGCTTTGGCTAAGGAGAGGTGAATCTCAGAACTCATGCTAAGTTAAAAAATTGGACAAATAAAAACTAAGCCCCAAGTTCTGCCTATTAATTCCATGTAACAAATACTGCCTCTAAAATGGAGGGAAAGTTCAGAGGATGATTTTTGCAGGACTCAATAAGAAGGGACTTTTAGGTTGTGACTTAACCACTTGAGTTCTTGAAACAGAGCTACATTATTATATTCACAATGCAGAGCACTCCAGATTTCCAGAAATCAAAAGAACAGTTGGAAAGCACATTGAGGGTTGAAACTCAGTGGATAGATCTTTACTTGCGAGCATATATAAAAGTAGAATCAAGGGGTTTCTAGCTATGTAATGCACTTTGGGTGCAGAATTGAGTTTTCTTTTTCACTACTGTAGTTTAGAAGGTATACTGCTCATTTGGTTTTACCAGACTAAAGATCCCCGTTAGTGCTTAGGAGGATCATGGCAATTTTTTTTTTCTGCATTTGGCGTAAAAAGGGTAGATGCTATTTTACTTTTGCAAGTCACCTGCTGGTAAAACAACTAGATAAATGTAATCCAACAAGCATAAACATTTTATAATCTCATGTTTTAAAGAAATTTGTATTCTCCTATGATGCTTTATTCATCCATAAATATGGGTCAATACCATGGCAGAGGAAAGTGAAAAAAAAGTCCCTGAGACAATGGGCTAGAAAGCATGAAAATTAGCAGGGAACAAGTTCTGGTTGTTTTTTTAATATTTAGTTCTTGGCATATTTTTCAATCAGATTACTTAGATTTTTTTAGGTATAAAAAGATAGAAAAATGTACAGAGTAGCCCGGGTTTACCTATCACTCTGATTCTTTAACTTCTTTCTGAGGGCTTAGTGACGAATAGGAAATGGGAAAAGAAAGGAGTATAAACCCTGAGATTATGGCTCTGAAGAGTCACAAAAACCTAAGCTGCTGTTGCCTCCACCCAGCACTGCAGATATCTGCCACTTGCGGCTGTGACGTCATTGTGATATCATCATAGCTGCAGTGATGTTGTCATAGCCTGCGCATTTCTTAAAAGTGTGGGATACAGTACTGAAGTCCTAACAGAGCACTGAGTAAAATTCTAAACCGAACTCTTGAGAACCGAGTTGCCTTGTCTCCAAAGCTGAGGCGAGGCTGTTTGATTAGAAACTCTTCCCTTTCTCTGGCATAACAACAATGCAGTTATTTAATTATTAAACATTTCTTAGGAATCAAAACAAAATTCATCAGTGAAAATGTGTAATATGTATAAGAAATATTAAGAATTTGTGATTATTTATAACCAATTGGTTCTACGTCTAAGATTAATAAATATTTCAGAGCATTAGAGGATAGTCTAATCATTGTGCTCAAATGTCAGTCAGCTGGGGACACTTGCAGCACAAATTTAATTGTTTTCTAAGGCAAGATGAAGAAATATAGCCCAGGGCCATTTAAGAAATCACTGTAGCAAATATAGATAGATAACAGAAGAAATCATAGAGCCACAGAATGCCTTAATTTATGTGCAAGGAAAGGGAAAAATTCTGTTTGTACTTCCATCTCAACTCTCTGGGATTTCCTTGCATCTAAACAGAAAATACATCGCATATGAGATTTGCTCTGTAGATTAGGGAAGGAAATTATGCCCTCAGCCTCAAGGCTGTGAGCTGAACATTTACAAATAGATACATCTGGCTGTGCTGGAAGAAGATACATTCAAAACTGTCCAGTAAGCGAGGGAGCCCATCTGTGTATCAGAGCCAGAATTGGGTTGCTTTTGCTTTTGTTGTGATAAAAATCCATTTTATTCAAGTCCTAGCTAATGAAAATGTGCATCTGTAAATAAAAAATAAATCAAGGGAATGTATTAATCTTGCAGCTGCTGTCCACTTAACTTTACTTATAAAAACCCCTCAATTTTCTGGTCTGAATGTTCTTTCTAATTAGTAGTGTGATGGCAATTTTAGGAGACAAAATAAGTACTGAAATCTATGTATGTAGAACAACCTTGGCAATAAAAGCAGCTATGTAGTGGTTGTATAGTCATTTGCTTTTATAATTGTGTGGATACTTGAGATTCAGGACCTAGCCCTAGAAATCCATTATCTGGCTGTTTGACCTGCTACTTCATTTGTCCATGCTATTAATTAATTTGTCTCTCTAACCTAGGGCTGGCACTGTGCATGAGTTAGCTAGGCAACCTTCCATATTTTACAACTGGAGAAGACTAGAAAGGGCCTCTGGTCAAAAATTTCTTCCCTCTTCCATTCCATGGAAATGAAAATATTTGTCTTTTAGGTTATTAGATACTTTCTCTGGGAAAGACATACTAGCTAAATTATATAAAGACTAATTCATCTCATCTATCAAATGAAGCAGGACATCAAAGAAAAAAAGAAACACAATTTTTAAGTTCTGTTGGAGCAAGAAAAAGATCTGGAATCTCTCCTGGATGGTTGGAAATTTTTATAGATCTGGGCAGGCGTCCCATTGCTAGTATGGCAGGGAAATGAAGGTAGGAATTGGTGCAGCTTATAAAGAATAGTTTTATCCTAGGAGAGGAGAATGTCACAGTAGGATACCTGCTTGAGCACAGTAAAGGTGAGGTTGAAGGACTGGACTTAGAAAAATCTCCTAAATCAGTAATAGAATATCCAGTATAGAGTTTAGCAAGTTGTGGCTTTCAAATATCAGCAAAAATAAATTCAATTGTTTATAGTCACCAATTTTTTTTGGTAATTTATTTACATGTTAATCTGACCTTGTGTTAATAATGCTTGAACTGTCTTAATAGGAAGTATTCTGCCCTTTAACACCTAGAGACAAATCTCAGGGGAAAATATTTAGTGTACACTCTAATTTTTCAAGATATTTATCTCTTGTGCTGTTAATCCACTTTTGGTTTTGATTAGTGATAGCTGAAATCTATCAAAGAAGAAGACGTTTAAACTCCATAAGCATCTCAGGCCACAGAAGCAATCAGTTTTCATTTCCTTGTTTCTTCAAATCTGCAAAGTAATCAGCAAACCTCTTACTAAAATGACTCTTGTAACTAGCAATTGTTATCCTCATGGCTTGAAGACTTTATTCTGGTGAAATATTGGAGTGGTTAGAGAAAAGTCAAAGGTATCTCTTAGCATCTCTTCTCTTAATCCTTTTATGTACAATTTCAGATTTCCCCGGAATTTTTTTTATTATGTAATATATAAAGGAAGTACGTTAACTTCCTTGTGTGAAATTGCTGCCTTGCTCCTTGCTAGCTCATTTTTCATGGTGGCCGCAGCTGAAATGTTTTTTCTTTTCTGTTAAACCTGATTGTGCTCACCAGGCTCACAGCTCCCAGAAACAATGAGATTGATGGCAGCATTTTGTTCACCTGACTGTTCCTACCTTCTCCAATAATCCATTTTCATTTTTATGTCTTTTCATGAGAGGCAAGCAGAGGAAATCAAATAAACTTCCATAATTCCATTTTGCAATAATCAGCAGATTATTCTCAGTGTGAAGACAGGTGACTAAACAACAGGAGGCTGGGTAAAGTCCAGGGTTTGCTGGGTGCTGGGTAGTGTTTTTAAGACATGAATAGTAGCTTCTGTTGATATTTCCCTGGGTACCTTTGATGATCAATTGCATTATTTTCCTCATAAGAAAAAAATTATTGGCATAAAATGGATTTGTGAATATTTACATTATTTTCTTTTCAAAACTGGGAAAATGTATCTAAATAAACAAAGACTTTTTTCCATTGTGCTACACTGCTAAATTGCTAATGTTGATGGTTGACTTGTGAATAGAGAACAAAATTTATTTTGGACTCCATCAATGAACAGCATAATCCTGGTATGTCATCTAAGTGTTTATCTTTCCTGCTAATTAGGAACTTATTATATACCAAGTTTTATATCTTGTGCATTGAGAGATTTCTGAAAACTATTTAGAGTTCTTGGAAAATGGAGCCTAAGGCAAAGCTTAGACGTGATGTTTTATTGGTAGATCTAATCCCAGGATTGTGAGAATGAACAAAAAGGCAAACTAGGTTAAGAAAGTAAACATAATGAGATGTGTTACTAAACTGTCCATCATTTTATAAAGATACAGAAGTGTCTTCTGGCCATAAAAGAGATCCTTGTTAAAAAACACCTTGAGCCAAAATGATCATGTAGGGGAGAATGCAAAACAATTTTCTCTACTGGCTCCTTCCTGTCTCCAGGCTCTATGAGGGGCTGAAATTCCCACATTTCTGATGTCACTAAATTTTGCAGCCAGGGAAGCCAGATTTCATGTCCTATAGCTGAGAGCTTTATTTGAATCAGGAAATTGTAGGAAGAGACAGAGATTACAGGCTTTGTCAGTACAGTGGGCTAACCCACCCATCTCTCTGGGTCTTCAAGTTAGTCTGTGAGGTGGTCACAGTGGAACAGGCTGAGGACCATAGACAATGAGGTGGTGAGAACCTGAGGTTGTGGGTTGATGTACCAATATGAGCACTATTCCATCCTCATTAGCTGTTATTTGCAATATGCTTTGGGAAAAGGCTATTGACTCCTACTTCTGCTTTCTTTGAATATCCATTTCTCTCCTAGCTTTTATTATCCATATTGATGTGTTTTTATTTTTCTAGGGTGGGATAAAATGTTCTTTTCTTCTTCCTGGTCTTTCAGAAGTTAGAGTTATGCTACAGCATGAAGAAAAGCTGACATTTAATTTAAAAAGTATCATTAGAAGATTCTATTGAATAATGTGTTTTTTAATGTTTCAATGATAATATGTATCAGCAATTATATTGAGTTGATATGTAAATGGACAGCAAGTATAAATATTAACAATTTAATCACTCACAATTATTAAATGTGTTTTGATACCTTCTATACAAAAGAGGTAGAAAAATTACGAGCAATGACATGGAAATTATAGTAATTGGTAGTAAGCCCTGTGTGAGTTAGCTTCCCATTACTATAATGAGAATACCTGGGAGGATAAACATATAAATAGAAATAGTTTGTCTCTCATGGTTTTGGAGGTTTCCACCCATGATCAATTGACCTTGTAAGGCAACATACCATAATTGAAATGCATTGTGGAAAAACCCACATAACTCTTAGCAAGGAAGAAAAAGAGATAGAGGAGTCTTACATCTCCTTCAAAGATACAACCCTTGTGGTTTAAAATCCTCCCATGAGGCACCATCTCTTAAAGGATCTATGCTTCCCAGTATCACCACTTTGGGAACTGAGCCTTTAAAACAGGGACTTTGGGAGACAGTCAGCAACCAAAAGGTATACCAGGATGACCCAAATTCATGTGAGGGGAGAGGTCACAAGATTTGCTTCTGAAGTATGCTGAGTGAATGGAATACTTGAGTCAAAGTTGACTGTAAAATACTGTGTTATGATTTATGTCTAGATGTCTCCCAACACTTTGTGTGCTTATAGGTGGGGCTTTTGGAAAGTGATTAGATTGTCGGGGCATGGTACTCACTAGTGGATTTGTCCATTGATGTATTTAGAGTTAAATGTGATATAGGGAAGTGAAGCTTGGTTGGAGGAGCTGGGTCACTAGAGGATGACCTGGTCTATTTCCCTCCTTCCTCCTTGATCCCTCTCTCTGGTTCCTGCCTGCCCCGCTATGAGCAATTTTCTGCAATGTCCCTCTGTTGTGTTGCACTTAGTTGGAGTCAGCCAACTATGGACTGAAACCTCTACAGACTGTGAGATAAGATAAACCTTTCCTTCTTTGAGTTGTGGATGTCAGGTATTGTGTTTCAGTGATGAAAAAAGAAAAGTCTTTAAGACTTTAATATTCTTAACATATATCTTCAAAACCAAGTTTTATTTACAAGTGTTTTGACCTTGAGTGGTTATTCAACTTCTCTAAAACTTCGACTTCCTCATCTGTAAAATTACAATGATAGTAACATTTTATTGTGCTGCACAAAACTTACTTTTTCTTTTTGAGACAGGGTCTCACTGTATAGCTCAGACTGGCCTGGCTGGCCTTGAACTTGTGACAATCCTCAAGCTTCAGCCTTTCTAGTTCTAGGATTACAGGCTTCTGCCACCACACCTGGCATAAAGCCTACATTTTTTTTGTTATGTAAAGAAATAAATACAATGTTTTAGGTAAATATAGACACCTTAATATAAACTTTTCAAAATTTAAAATGTAAATTGGGGCCAGAGATTTAGCTCAGCGGTTTCAATGCCTATTGCACAAGAGCAAGACTGGAGTTTGATCCCTGGTACCAGAAAAAAAAAATGTAAATTGGTCTTTGACTCCTTATAAAAATCTGAGGCTCCACAGTGCCTTTCTTTTATTTCATACTTTGTATTGTACCAAGTGTTGCAATTTTTAAAGCATAATGTGTTCCTTCTACTCTTTGCACTATATTTCATTTCCTTTATAGTCTAGCTTCCTGCTCACTTCCTGCTCACTCTCTGTACATAATGCAGATTTTCCTTGATTCTTGGATGAGATGCAATTATAATTTCCTATCAGTCTACTTTTGGGACCATGATATTCATGTTAAAAAACCACTGAATATTTTAGTCCATCAATTGGTTGACATGGCTGTACTGAAAACCTGCTATGTGCAACTAGTATGTAAAATATTAGATATCCAGCCATGAAAATTACAGTGTTTCTAATCTTCAGATGCTTTAGAGTAAGATAAATACATAAAGAAATACATAGAGTAGGGAAATTTCTGATACTGAAAGTTAATGTAGTGGTAGTAAAGAACCTTGGAGAGATTGAAAACCTTGGAAGCAGGCTCATGTCCCCCAGGAGGAGGGGCTAACCTGCCAACAGCACTGTGCCCTAAAGGAGGAACTTGGACAGGTTGTTTTTGTTTCTCAAAGCCATAGGTTTCTCTACCATTATGTTTTAGTACTTACCTCCAGTATGCTTAATTTATAATAGGTTTCTCTTTTGAAAATAAAATTATTCCTCATGCAGAGTAGGAGGTTTCCAGGCCAACCTGCCACTGCTCCCAGCACAGAGGAGGCTTCTGGGTCAACATGCCACAGCTCCCAGTGCAGAGTAAGAGGCTTCTGGGCCAACCTACCACCACTTCCAGCACAGAGGAGGTGAGGCACATGGGCATGAGTAGCACCATCCTCCCCAACTCCCCACCCCCGTTGAAATGAGAAGACACATAAACAAGTCACAGAAACAGACTTCCAGATCACCTACAGCAACACAAAAGGAAAATGAGATGGAAAACTATGATAATCAACCACCTGGACTCCCCGAACTAACAACAAAAGAGGATCTGGAAAAAATGAAATCAGAAATAATTTCTCACATAACACAGAGATTGTGCCCATAGTGGAAGACATGATTAATAAATCTAGAGAGGACACAGATAAAAAAATAGAGGAGTTGAGGGACATGATGGAATCCCAACATAGGAAACAAATGGAATCCATAAAACAGATGCAAACAGATTTCCAGGAGATTAAAAACTCCATTGAAAGTTTACGCAGCACAATGAGCCAATGTGAGGGCAGAATTTCAGATATAGAAGATAAGATTGCAATTAGTGACCAGGAAAAGAAAAATTGCTTTAAAATTGTAAGGGACCACGAGAAATCAATCCAGCAGCTGCTAGACGATGCAAAGAAGACTAACATAAGACTGATTGGAGTCAACGAAACAGGAGAGAATGCAGATAACATAAAAAAAAAAACTGTTCACAGATGTGATGGCAGAAAACTTCCCAAGGAGGGGAAAAGAACTTGACATACAGATAAGTGAGGCATATAGGACTCCAAATAGCCTTGATCAAAAAAAAGTCTACACATAGGAATGTAATAGTTAAGATTCCAGAAACCCAACAGAACAAAATTCTACAAGCAGTTAGAGAAAAGAAACAAATCACATACAAAGGAAAGCCCATCAGAATCACAGCAGACTTCTCAACACAAACCCTCAAGGCCAGAAGAGCTTGGAGTGATGTTGTTTCAAGCCCTAAAGGAAAACAGCCTTCAACCCAGGCTGATGTACCTTGCAAAACTGTCCTTCAAAATTGATAATGAAATAAGATACTTTCATGACAAAGAGCACCTTAGAAACTTCATGAGTATGAAACCAGCACTTCAAAAAATTTTAGACAAAATCCTAAGAAAAGACAATGAGGAGCACAACCCCAGGAAGCCCAGCAGAATGAATCCACCAGGTATGGCAAGAAATTAAATGCAAAGGGGGAGAATCCAACAAAAAGAAAAAGTCATGACAATGATAACTCAACACGTATCAATTATAACCATCAATGTTAATGGTCTCAACTCACCAATCCAAAGAAATAGACTGGCAGAATGGGTGAGGAAGCAAGATCCAACAATATGCCACATATAAGAAACACAATTCAAAAAGGAATGCATAGACTGAAAATTAAAGGGTAGAAAACCATACTCCACGCAACAGGAACCTGAAAAAAAGCGGGAGTAACTATCCTCTTTGCAGATCAAGTGGATTTCAAACCAACACTGATTAAGAGAGACAAAGAAGGGCACTACATCCATCCTTGTACAGGGAACAATCCGAGAGGAAGAGATGACAATCAGAAATCTATATGCACCAAACACTAATGCACCCAACTATATAAAATAAATACTAACAAACACTAAAAACCATATAAGCATTAATACAATAGTAGCGGGGGACCTCAATACCCCATTATCACACATAGATAGATCAACTTGACAAAAAACAAGCAACAGAATACTAGAACTCAATCAAACGCTTGAACAATTGAACTTAACAGATGTTTACACAGTGTTCCACCCCACAAGAACAGAATACACATTCTTTTCAGCTGCACATGGGTTGTTCTCCAAAATAGACCACATATTTGCTCATAGAACATATTTAGGTAAGTGAAAAGGAATTGAATTTATCCCCTGTATATTATCAGACCATAGTGCGATGAAATTGGAGATCTATAACAAAAGAAACCTCAAAAATTTCATAAACACATGGAAATTGAACAACACACTTCTGAGTAACCAATGGGTCACAGAGGAAATTAAAGTAGAAATCAGATAGTTCCTTCAATCAAATGAGAATGACAGTACAACATATCAGAATCTATGGGACACAATGGAAGCAGTCTTATAAGGGAAATTCATAGCAGTGAATACACATATTAGGAAAACAGAGTGAGCCCAATTAAACAACATGATGCTGAACCTCAAGCTCCTAGAAAAAAGAAGAGCAGGAAAATCCCAAAGTTCACACAAGGGAGGAAAGTATAAAGATCAGAGGAGAAATCAATGCATTGGAGACTAAGCAAACAATACAAAAAAATCAGTGAAGCTGAGTTGGTTCTTTGAAAAAATAAACAAAATTGACAAACCCTTAGCCAACCTTACATGAAAAAGGAAAGAAAAGGCCCAAATCCATGCAATTAGGAATTAAAAGGATGAAATTACAACCACCCCAGCAGAAATACCTACTTCAAGAGGATCATCAATACCTACTTCCAGAACCTATATGCCACTAAGATGGAAAACACAGAAGAAATGGACAGATTCCTAGATACATATGAATTACCAAAGTTGAACAAAGGAGACCTAAAAATTCTAAATGATCCAATATCAATCAATGAAATTGAAAATGTAATTTAAAACTTACCACCTAAGAGAAGCCCGGGTCCTGATGGTTTCACTGCTGAATTCTAGAAGACATTTAGAGAGGAACTACTGCCACTACTGTTTAAACTCTTCAAAGAAATTGAAAGGGAAGCAATACTCATGAATTCATTCCTGGAAGCAAGCATCACAAAACAGAGAAAGACCCAACCAAATAAGAGGACGACAGGCCAATCTCACTAATGAATATAGATACAAAAATCCTTAATAAGATACTGGCAAATAGAATGCCGAAGATCATCAAGATCATACACCCTGACCAAGTGGGATTCATCCCAGGGATGCAGGGAGAGTTCAACATGCACAAATCATTATTGTAATACACTATATCAACCAAGGACAAAAAGCACATGATCATTTCAATAGATGCCAAAAAGCATTCAACAAATCCAATACACATTTATGATAAAAACCCTACCAAAATTTGGAATAGACTGTCTCTAGCTCATTCTGATAAAAGCCTTCTATGAAAAATCAACAGCCAATATCATACTAAATGATCAAAAACTGAAACCCTTCACACTAAAATCAGGAACAAGACAAGGATGTCCACTATCTCCACTCCTGTTCAGTATACGTTTGGAAACATTAGCCATGGCAATTAGACAAGGGAAAGAAATAAAAGGAATAAAAATAGGAAATGAAGAAGCCAAATTATCATTATTTGCAGATGACATGACACACTATATAGAAGACCCTAAGAACTCCACCAAAATTCTTCTAAACTTAATAAGCAAATTCAGTAAAGTAGCTGGATACAAGGTCAACACACAAAAATCAAAAGCTTTCCTCTACATGAACAACTGACTGAGACAGAAATAGGGCAAACAATTCCTTTCACAATAGCATCCAAAAAACTGAAATACCTAGGAATCAACCTAA
>NW_004624809.1:3253062-3274704 GCF_000247695.1 Heterocephalus glaber
TTCCGGGCAAACAAGGAGTTGAATAGTTTACTTTGGGACTTTAGGTCTGTTACAGATTTTATCTAGTGTCCCCAAACTAACAAGCATCTTTATCCATTAACTCACATTCAATCACAGTTGGGGCTAGGAGGTTTTATGATTACAGAGTTATGCAGTCCCACAATACACACTTTGGCCATTGTAGTGTGTAAGTGGAAAATACTTTGACTTACTAAAATTTTGTCTATACTTTCTACTTTCCTATCTCTGTATTAAAAAATAGCTAAATAGCTAGCTCTGATTAATTTTTTACACAAGGGTAAGTTTAGTGTAGGACTAGTCATAAAGTAAAATACTCCATAATTTTTGAAGCTATTCATTTGATCAATAAATATGTATGGGCTATTCTAAGTACCAGACAACTCTTCTAGGTGCTAGTCATATATCTCTGAATTAAACATAAAAAACACCCTTGGATAGACTTAATGAGAGTTACTATTTTTCAGAGACTCAAAGCTTAGAACAACATAAAGGTTGTTAGAGAGGAGGCACAGGAAGGAAAGTCATAGCACTAAGCATTAAATCAAAAACAAGGGAAGATGAGTTTTTACATATTGAAAATCTAAACTTCCCTGGCTTGGGTAGTTGAAATGGGTTCTTCCTGAAATGTATTAAAGCCCTAACTCAAGTATCTTTAAATGTGCCAGGTAATTCCTATTATTTGGAAATAGGGTTTCTGAAGATGAATCAAGTAAGGTGAGGTCAGTAGCATGGGTCAAATCCAATACGACTGGTGTTGTAATGAGTAAAGGAAACACCATAGAAAGACAGAAAGTATGCAGAGAATACCGTGTGATGGCAGGGGCAGAAGGGAGTTGTACAGCTGCAAGCCAAGGAATGGCAAGTGTCGATAATTCCTGCCAGCCGAACTTGAGGAAGGCCAAGAACTGGGCTACTCTGAGTCCTGAGCAAGCATCCCCCAACGACACCTGGACTTTAGACTTCTCACCTTTACAACTGTGAAATAATACATTTCTTAATATATGTGGTGAGGATAGATGAAAAAGTAAGAAGGGGAGGTTTCAAGATGCCGGTAGGCAGGTAAGAGTAAGGAGCTAATGTTGAAGAAGTTGACTATGAGGAAAAAAATGAGTATCACTCAGGAGAACTGAAAGAAGTCACTTGGCAATGTGTTAGGTTTCTAGAGCTGCCACAACAAAACGGCATAGACTAGGTAACTCAAGTAACAGAAACTTATTTTCTCAGTTCTGGAGGCTAAAAGTCCATGATCAATGTATTAGCATGGTTGCTTTCTTCTGTGATCTTTTGGTTTTTCTTTGGCTTGCAAATGCCTGCCCTCCTGTTGTGTCCTCATGTGACCTTTACTCTGACCATGCCTGTGTCCAAATCTTTGTTTCTTATAAGGATGCCAGCCAGGTTGGGTTATGGTCTGCTCACATGACCTAATCAACCTTAAATATCTCCTTAATGGCCTATTTCAAAATACTGTATAGTCAAATCCTGAGTTACTGTGGAGTAACTTCAGTGTATGAATTTGTTTGGAGGGGGACCATAATTCAGGTCATAATGGTAAGGAGAGAATGTTTGCATATCCAGATTCCTCATGGAAACTGTTTCAGACTTCCTGGCCTTCCTCAGAGACAACACTGCTTGGCATGCACACATGAACTACAACAGTTCTTTGATACAGAAAATGGTGAAGCTTTTGCTTACCAATAGACAATACCTCCTTTTGTGCCTGCTCAACAGGAAGAATCTCACTGTTTGAGACTTGCTCAGTTTCATCTAATTTACCCTACCTGTAATCTATCTTTAGAAAACCCCAAGGCCCACGGAAACCTGAGAAAATACACCTAATGGAAAGTGATGGATAGAAGTCCTCCATGTCTGCAATGAGGGAACTAATAAGCTAGCTGGGGATCCATATGACACAATCATTAATAACATCCCAACTACAAATATTCATATGTATATATGTAATTTATTAAGTTTATTGGTACATTTTGGGTATACAATATGATGACATTCATCATTGGGAATTTGTACCTTTACATGATATATCTTGGTTCTTATTTTTTTCTCAACTCCCCTGCCCTTCCTTCAGCCCCTCCACCCCTCCCTATTTAGTGTACTATATCGGCCAAGCCCCTATTTAGTGGGAGGGTGTCAGGAGCAATGCTATATAATTTTAGGGAAAAATTATTTGATTAGGCCTAGTTCTTCTGCCTACAGGCCAGCTATGGCATTTCAAGACATAATTCCATTTTGGCCTCTGGCCACAACTGAGGCCTCAATGATCCCATGATGCTGTGATGCTCCACAGTAAGACCAAACCAGCCGGAGACATCCTGGGAGGAACCAAATCTTCATCTGCATAGTTCCTCATTGATCTAGGAATTCCGCCACTCCCCAGTCATCTGTTACATTTGTTTCTCTCCTGATGTATTGAATAAAAGGTGTGGCAAACTGGGGGGTGGTGGTGGTGGTGGTGGTGGTGGGGCCTTTTGTCTTTGTTGCCCAGAGCAGCATTGATCAGACCCAAAGCTCAGCTTCTTCTCCAAGTCTCGTTTTGTTTTCTACCTTTCTTGTATAATAAGTTAATTCACCTTGTGCTGCTGTGGCTCACAGGAGACTAGGACTTACTGCAGAGGTTCTAGTAACATCCTTTTTCCCTGTTCCCTACAGCAGGGGTAGGGGGAAGGAAAGAAGGGAAAGGAAAATATATGAGAAAAGGAAAAAAACCACCCAGAAACATTCCAGTGTATTTTATTCATAAAAAAGTATCAATAAAGGTGTAAATATTCCTGAATCACTCTCCAAGACAAAACTGCTAGAATATGCTTAAGAGAAAAAGTCAGTCTTCATCAATAAGTATTATAAGAGATTCAAAAAAAGTTAAACATGGGACAAGCACGGAGCGCTTATTCTTTTCCATTTATCAAAAGTGCAGTGTACTAGCCCTTGTTTAGCCTCTGAAAATATTACAATGGTATTGTGTTTTAGAAATGGTCAGAAAAGTTTTCTTCTTAGGTCTTTGGGGGGCACAGGGATGAATGTCTCACACAGCCATGAAGTGCAAAGCCAGGAGCCACAGCAAGGACTTCCTGGGTAGCATCGCTGTGGGTGGCAGTCAATAGAATCTCAGTATTTGTACTATGTTGGCCAAGGCCCTCAAGTTTGTATGTGTTGGAGATAAGAATGTCAACAGTCTGGGCAGCCCTACTACTATGAACTGTGAGGAAATCTTGGTAGTTATAAGAATGGCATAAGTTGTCTCACTGGAGGAATGGAGGAAACTGAAAAAGCTGGAACAGAAAGTATTCCTCATTCTGTATTCAGCAAGTCTTACTGCTTTATCACATTCCTCCCTAGCGTTTTTAAATCAGCTTGAAATGAATTCCAAAATGCTCAGTGTTAGACATGGTATAATTGGCGAATAGTGATTGGAAGGCTTTTAGATTTACAGTCAACTCTTGACATTCACAAGGTGTTGTAGGGACATTTGGAAAAGTTCACATTCTCAGCTAATAATACAGCTGTGAAATCTCTTAATGTGTGAAAGACTGCATTACTGTTTTGAGAGTTATCTACCACTGGACCCACTGACTCTTTATAATAGTGCTTCTCAAAATGTGTCTTCAGGGCCACCCGGGGCTTGTTAAAAATGTGGCTTCTCTGGTGCCATGCTAGATCAACTGAGCTACAATCTCTGCATATTTCTTCAAACACATCAAGTGATTCTTATGCACACTACAATTTGAGAGGTACTATGCATATTAATCAAGTTTCATCAAAGCAAAATTATGAGTTGTGATACATTATGGACCTTCCTGGGTTTGTTCTTAAATAGGTGCAATTATTACTGTAATAAATAAAAATGCTTAGTTTCCAATGATTGGCAAGTCACCAACAGCAGCAGCAGGAAAGATGTGGGAGGCCTCTTTATTTGTCTGTCTGTTCTTCATTCTTTTCTTTTACTAAAAAATGATGAATATCAACCCATAAAAATAACAGGAAAAAAGTACAAGACCACTTTTTTGTGTGGTGCTGGGGATTGAACCTAGGGGTACTCTACCACTGGGATACATCCCCAGCTCTTTTTATTTTGAGACAGGGTCTTGTTAAGTTGCCCAAGTAGGAATCAAGCTTGCAGTCCTCCTTCCCGAGCCTCCCTCAGTGCTGGGTTATAGGTGTGAACCCCTGCACCTGTCTGCAAGACTAAATTAAAAGCAGTCCTTTCTTCTCTCCAGTGACTGGCCTTGTCACCTCTGCCAGCCTTCACCTCCCAAAATGTTAGCCTTTGCTTTTCCACAGAAATTTCAGAATTAATTTCTAATTCTATGAAAAGATGTATTGATATTTTGATCAGAAATGCATTAACTATATAAATCAATTTGGGGAGAACTGATATTTTTGATATGAAACATTTCCACCATTAGCATGGGCTAGCACCCTATTTATTTAGGTTTTCAACGTTTTCATTAAAATTTTATAACTCATCATCTGTAACATATTTTATAGCTTTTTGTTTAATTTAAATATTATCTTTAAAATATTTTCTAGTTGTTTACTGTAACACTGGATAGGTAGTGTTATGTTCTTCTTAAGGAATTACATGCAGGGGTACACATATCCATCTGCTCTTCAAGATTATGTTAATATTGATCATTGGTCAAAATCATCCTTGATTTCTTCACAGTATAATTGCACTTTTATTAACCTTAAAACTAATAAACAATCTGTGTGGAGACATTAAAACCATGCAGATAACCTACTC
Organism: Heterocephalus glaber; assembly: GCF_000247695.1. The sequence continues at coordinate 3,257,840 of NW_004624809.1, forward strand.
CTCAACAATTTTTTTGTTTTGTTTTGTTTTTGACTAGTGGGGATTGAACTCGAGACCTTCCACTTGTGAGGCAGGCGGAGGAACCACTGAGCTAAATCCCCAGCCCCCTTCAACAATTTCTTTATTCATTAAGTTTATTGGTACCTTTTAGGTATACAATATAATGACATTCATCACTGGGATTTTGTACCTTTACATGATATATCTTGGTTCTTATTTTTTTCCCTCATTCCCCTGCCCTCCCTTCAACCCCATCTCAACAAGTTTTTTGATAAGGGTAAATCACAGATTCAGCTGACTGTTCAAGGACTAGTGTGCAGCTATATTAGTGGGGTTTTGTGGTGACTATGGGTAACTGGATTTTCCTAGTATGTTAGACTCCCAGAAGCTGCTCCTAGGTGTTACTCAGCATTGGGTAATTCTGCGCAGGCTTTTAGGCACCTAATTCTCAATTATTGTGGTTTGCTGCTTAAAGCTCAGGCCTACGTTGTTTGTTCACATGTTGGTGGGGAAGGGTACTTTGACAGTTTTTCTGCTTCCTATAAGAAAGATGCTACATGTGTGAAGTCTGGCAGTAGGAGAAATAGAACAAAAAGATCTTTCAGAACTTCTAATTAGTCTTGATGATGGAAGCCAATGACCTCTTAAAGTATAAGTGAAGGAAATACTGTCATTTCATAAAAATATTTTTTCAATGTTAACTCACTCCTATTAGGTATCATACTTGCAGCATTCGACATTAACAAAATGAAAACCTAAGTTAGACCATGAGAAGCCAAGGCATTTCTGAAATGTTAGAATGATTCAAAATGAGATTAAGAAGGTCATTCCTTGAAACTTATAAAAAAGAAGAAAACTGGGTTGTTAGATAATTTCTAGATAAAACAGTAAAATAATACCCAAGTTCTTTAAAAAATTGGAAGCACATGGGTAAATTAACTTGCAAGATATTATAAAATGAATTACTACTTCTTTTTATAATTTTTCTTTACTTTTAGGAAAATTGTTTTTTCATGTGCTTGATGAAACAAAAAGGAATCAGTTTTAGAGGATTTTAAATTGTTGTACACAATAAGCGCTAGATTTTTTTCCCTTCTCTTTTATTAAGGAGCCATCCATATCCCAATTTATTTCATTTATTTTGTAATAACACTGGTTTGAAAGATTTCAGGTTGAAAATCTATAGGTAATGAAAATACCCTTGAAATGATTTGAATTGCTGGAGGCTGGCATTCTATAAGTTTTAGAAACACCTCACCCAAGTGAATGACAGTGTAGCTGCAGGATTTTCAGGGAAAACTGAGTCATTACTAAAAGAATTGATTAGCTACATAAATTTAACAATGCACTAATTTAAAGGATATTTTGATTCTTGAAACTCTCCTGTAATATCAGCAGTTAAAAATCTCTGAAAACTATTTTGAAATAAGCCAAATAAGTGTACACCTACCCTCCTCTTATCTCCACTTGGAGATGAAAATGTAAGTCTTATGGGTCCTAATCTTTCTTTTCTTTAAATCTGGATTTATTATGACATTTAATTTTAATAATTCTATTATTTTGTTATCTTTTTGGGACTGTATTAGTTTCCCTATCTATCATAATTAATTTTCACAACTTGGTAGCTTAGAACAACAGAAATATAGAGTGACCTAGGCAACATGGTGGAGCCAATTCAGCAACAATTCATTGACACATTCTCTTTTAAAGAAATCAGAAACTAAGCAAAAGTTTCTTGAAGCCTGGGAAGACATGAAACCAGACCCATTGAACCTAATAGAGAAACTTTACCAGAGATTTTGCTCCAGCATAGCACTGTAGATTAGTAAGAGAGACCACACACCCCAACTTCAGCCAGGACAAGGGGCTGTCTTTTTGTGCCCAGTACCTTACATTTTCCATGGAGGCTCTTGGAACTCTGATGGGTCTAGCATCATTTATCCCCAAGAGGGAAACAGCAGTGGTAGATAATCCTGCCACACAGAATGAGTAGAGGAAAAAAAATTTAGCTTTCAGCTTCCCCTGGGGAGGGAAAGAGTTAATTTTTGTACAAGTGCTTCAACTTAACTAGGGCTTCCCACAGCAATAGCACCAGTTGTGGCAGTCTTCAGGTGCCAATAGGTGGAGTAGGGTCTAGCTGCCTGGGGAAGAGTGGAAAGGATGGCTTGGATTGGAAGACACCAAAATTCCCCTTCCTTTTCTTGGATAGGAAAAAGGCAAGCCCCCCCACCCCGAATCTCTGCTGGATTGATTGATGAAGGGCTTCTCTTTTATAAGACCATTTCATAAAGACTAGAGGAGATACCTAATTTGCCATATGTGCAGATGTTCATGCAGCAAGTGAAAAAGAAACGACAAAGTAGGCAAAGATATTCCAAACAAAAGAAAAAGATGTATTTTCATACACCAACCCAATGAAAAGAAGTTACTTGATTTACTGACAGAATTGAAAACAATTTTCATAAAGATACTCACTGAGGCCAAGAGAACATGGATAAACAAAGTGAGAATTTCAATAGAGACAGAAAACATAAAAAGTACCAAATAGAAGTCATGGAGCTTAAGAACAAATTAGCCAAGTTGAAAAATTCACTGGAGAGATTTAACAGTAGACTAGATCAATTAGAAGAAAACATCAGTGGACCCAAAGATCACTGGAAATAAGAGAGAGAGAGAGAGAGGGAGAGAGAGGAAGGAGGTAGAACATGAAAGAGTGAAGAAAGCATGAAAAATGATGGCACACTATCAAGAGGATCAGCATATAAATTATAAATTATGGTTGTCCTTGGAGGAGATGAGAAAGAGAAAGGATCAGAAAGCTTATTCAAAAAAATAGGAAGGGGAAGGGACATCTCAAATCTGGGGGACATCCACACCCAAGAAACCTAAGACACCAAATGCGATTAATACAAAGAAATGCATGCTGAAACATAAACTGAAAAGTCAAAGACAAAGAAGGACTCTTGAGAGTACCAACATAAAGCTGACCTGTCATATATAAAGGAACCTCCACAAAACTATAGTGGATTTTGCAGCAGAAACCTTGTAGGCCAGAAGTGAGTGGGTGATATATTTAAATTGCTAAATCGCAATACTACCAGCCAAGAATACTATACCTACCAAACTTATCTTCCAAAATACAGAAGAGATAAAGACATTAGCTGAGTGAGTTGATCACCATTAGAAGTGCCTTCTGAGAAATGATAAAGGTAACTCTTTAATATGACATGAAAGGATAATAAACACAACAGCATAAGACAAATGACAAAAATATTGGTAAAGCAAATAAGTTTGACAAATACAGAATACTTTAATAGTGATAAATCACTTGATCCCAGTGCAAACATTAAAACATAAAGTTTTAAAATACCGATAATTAAAAATATTAAAAGATGCACAATATGAATATATGTAAATTGTGACAACAATAGCATAAAGTGCGTGAAGGTCAAAGTTAGTGTACAGTATTTGTATGTAGTTGAACTAAGTTATCAACTTAAAATAATTAAAATAGACTCTTATAACTATATTTTATGTAGTTCCAAAGAAACCACACACACACACACACAACCTATAATAGTTATACACACAAAAAAGAGGAAGAATCAAATCATATTAATGCAAAGATCAGGAAAACAGTAGGAAAAACTGCAAAGACAGATAAAAGAGCTATAGGACAACAGAAATAAAGTGAACAAAAAAATGGCAGTAGTAAATCCTTCCTTACCACTAATTACTTTAAATTTAACATGATTAAACTTTCCTCAAAAGATATAGAATAGCTGAATGGAATTTTTAGAATAGGTCAAACTATATGTTGTCTGCAAGAGCCTACTTTAGGTATAAGGACACATATAGGTTTAAAGTGAAGAATGGAAAAGATATGTCATGAAAATGGTAACTACAGTTACATCAGGTAGAGAAATAGCTGAGTATATAATTATCAAAGAGACAAGAACATTTTACAATGATGAGAGGATCAATCTTCCAGAGAGCTCTAACAATTATGAATATTGGAATATGGCATTCCATATGAAAGTAATAAATATATAAAACAAATGTTGACAGAACTGAAGAGAGAAATACCAATACAATAACAGTAGGAGACTTCAGTACTTTAAATAATAGACAGAATATCTAGACAGATGACCAGTAAAGAAACAGAGCACTCAAACAAGGAAATAGACACCTATTATACACCAAATGGGCCTGAAAAATATACACAGAACACTCTATCCAATACAATGTTCTTAAGCACATATGGATCTTTCTTTAGGATGAATCATATGTTTCATCACAAAACAAATCTTAAATTTAAAAATTGAAATAAAAATATGAGTTTTGACTACAATGGAGTGAAACTAGAAATCAGAAACAGAAGAAAGTCTGAAATGTTCACAATATGCAGAAGTTAAAAACCACATTCCTCATGAATCCTTGGGTCAAAAAAGAAATAAAAAGGAAATTAGAAAATACCTTGAGAAAAACAAAAATGGAACCACAAGATACAAAACTTTATGGAAAGTAACAAAAGCAATGCAAGAGAGATGTTCATAGCAATAAATGCCTATTTAAAAAGCAGAAATATCTTAAATAAGCAGCCAAACTTTATATCATAAGGAATCAGAAAAAGAGAGAACCAGCTAAGTTAGCAGAAAGAAGGAAATAACACTAGATGAGAAATAAATAAAATATGAAATAGAAAAATCAATAAAGTTAAGAGATGGCTTTTGAAAAGATAAAATGAATAAACACTTAGTTAGACTAATATAAAAAAAGAAGACTCATATAATATAGTCCTAAATGTAAAAAAGAAATATAATTGATGTCACACATATAAAGGGTCTTGTAAGAAATAACTGTAAACAATTATATGCCAACAAACTGGTCAACAAAGATAGAAGAAACATAGATTCACAGAAACATACAATTTACTAAGATAAATCAAGAAGATACAAAAAGTCTGACTAACTAATATGGAGTTTAAGTAAGTAATAAAAACCTTTCCAACAGTAAAAGCCCAAACCCTGATAGTTGCACTGCTGAATTCTACTAAATATTTAAAGAAATAATACCAGTCCTTTACAAACTCTTCAAAAAAATTGAAGAGAAGTAAACACTTTCAAACTCTTTTATTAGGCCAGCATCATCCTGATACCAAAATCCAGGCAAAAACATAAAAGAAAATGAGAGCTACAGGCCAATAACTGATTAGTATACATGGAGGATTCCTCAATAAAATACTGCAAATTGAATCCAACAGCACATGAAAAGGATCATAAACATGACCAAGTGAGATCTGTCTCTAGGATGCAAGAGTGGCTTAACATATGAAAATATAATAGTATGATAGATTATATTAATAAAATAAAGGACAAAATCACATGACCATCTTGAAGATGCACAGAAAGCATCTGATACTCATGATAAAAAATCTGAGCAAATTAGAAATAGAAGGAAAGCAAGAAATTAAGAAGTTTATAGCTATGAATGCCCACATCAGAAAAACAGAACCAGCCCAAATAAATAAGCCAATGATGCATCTCAAGGTCTTAGAAAAACAAGCACAAACCAAATCCAGAGCTTGTCCAAAGAAGGAAATTATAAAGATCAGAGCAGAAATTAATTAAATGGAGAAAAAAATTAATACAAAAAAATCAATGAATGGAAGAGCTGGTTCTTTGAAAGAATAAATAAAATAGACAAAGTCTTACCCAATCTTACCAAAAACAAAGAAAAGATACAAAACAATGCAATTAGAAATAAAAAAGATGAAATCACAACAGACACTGTTGAAATCCATAAAATTATTAGCAACTACTTTACAAACATATATGCCTAATAATTGGAGAACTCAGAAGAAATGGAGAGATTCCTAGATATATATGAATTACCAAAACTAAACAAGAAGAATTAAACATTTTTAACAGTCTGATAACAGGCAGTAAAATTGAAGCAGTAATAATAATTAAAAAAAAAACTACCAGCTTAGAAAAGCCCGGGACCTTACAGATTTACAGCCAAATTCTTGACTTCAAATTATGTTACAAATCTATAGTATCAAAACAGGATGCTCTGATGTGAGGAGAGATATATAAACTAAAGGAAAAGAATAGAGACCCCTAAAGTAAATCTGCACATATAAAGTCAAGTGGTCTTCAACAAGGGTATCAAGGGACACACTAGGTTCCTTTTTCATCACAGGCACAAAAGCATTTATTTTCTTTGACTTGATGATTGCCATTCTTTCTGGTGTAAGATGAAATCTTAGCATTATTTTACTTTTCATTTTTCTAATTACCAGAGATGTTCAACAGTTTTTCATATGTTTGCTGGCCATTTGCACTTCTTCTGAGAAGTGTCTGTTCATTTCACTTGCCAATTTCTTGATTGAGTATTTTATTTCGTTTGGTCCATTTTTGTGTTAATTGTATGTTCTAGATAGCAGTCCTCAGTGGGAGGAATGTTAGTGAAATATAAGCCAGTACAACCATTATGGACATAAGTATGGAGACTTCTCAAAGAACTAAAATTAGAAATTCCAGGGCCCGGGATTTAGCTCAGTGGTGCTGCCACCTGCCTTGCAAGTGCAAGGTTCTCAGTTTGATCCCTGGTACCAAAAAAAAAAAAAGAAATTCCATTTGATTGCATTATTCCTCTTCTAGGTATCCTCCCAAAAGAGCTAAAGACCTTATATTGCAGTGATACATGCACATACCCATGTGTACAGCAGCACAATTCACAATAGTTAAATCTTGGAAGCAGTCTGTAAATCTGTCAACAGCCAAATGGGACAAAGAAAATGTATTTATACATAATAGAATACTTCTTGGCTATAAAGAAGGAAAAATCTGAGGCATTTGTAAGAGAATGGATGCACTTGGAATATATAATGTTGAGAAAAATAAATCAGACATACAAGCTTAAATGCCATATGATATCTCTTATTTGAGTAAGACAAAGTACAAACCAATAAAAACATAAAGGATGGATAGAACAAGGGGATAGATCTCTCGCAAATGAGAAGGGGTCCAGGAGATGGAGGGTGAGGAAGAAGGGGAAGGGAAAGGGAAGTAAGAAGATTTAAGATATGCCATGTACAGGTGCCAAACACCCACAGTGAATGTAGACATTATGTGTCACACACACCAGTTAGGAATAATAATAGCAAGAATGAAAATGGGGTGAGGGGATTTTAGAGATAGAAAGAAGGAGGTGGGTGGGAAAAGGAAGGGGATTAAAAAAAGAAACAAGCTGTGTTATGTACATGTATTCATTCCCCAAGATGAATTTTAAACTTCTTGTACTGCAAGCATGTACTAATAAAATAAAAATAAAAATTAAAAAAATTTCAAAAAAAAGTATATAATAGGGAAAGGATAGTCTCTTCAACAAATGGCACTGGCTCAACTGGGCATGGTGACGTACATCTGCAGTCTCAGCTACTCAGGAAGCTGAGCAGGAGAATCCCATAAGCTCAAGAGGTTGGGGCCAGTTGGGGTAACTGCAAGACTCTGTCTTCAAAGCAAAAGGAAAAACAAAAGTATGAATGTCAGGAAAATTGAATAGCCACATGCAAGAGAATGAAAATGAGCCCTTATTTTGCATCAGACACAAAATCCAAAAAAGCATCAATGACTTAAATGTAAGACCTGAAACTAAAACTTCCAAATGAGAAATAGGGGAAAAAAACTTCATGTTATTAGTCCTGGCAATGATTTTATGAATATGACATGAAAAGCACAGACAACAGAACTAAAAATAAACTAGTGGGACTTTATCAAACTAAAAAGCTTCTGAACAGCAAATGAAGCATTCCACAGAATGAGAAGGAAACCTATGCAATGGGAGGAAATACTGAAAGCTGTCTGATGAGGGTTTACTCTTCAAAATATATAAAGAACTCACAAAACTTAGCATCAAGAAACCTACAAACATAACTTAAAATTGTGCTGAGGACTTGAATAACATTTCTCCAAAGAAGATATATAAATGGCCAATAGGAGTATGAGGAGATACTATGAACCATAATCATCAGAAAATACAAACTTACAATCAGATATCACCTCTCACATGCTCAGATGTTTATCAAAAAGACAAAAGGTAACCCATGTTGGCCATAATGTGGAGAAATTTAACTCTTGCACTTTGTTGGTGGGAATTCAAGACAGTACAGCCACTATGGAAAAAATGAGATTTGTCAAAAAAATAGAATTTTAAATACAGAATTACCATAGAAATCTGATTTCTGGGTATTTAGGCAAAGAATCAAAATAAGGATCTGAAGAAAGTATCAACACTCATATACTCACTGCAGCACTACCCACAATATCCAAGATGTGGAACCAAACTAAATATTCACTGATTGATGATTAGAAAAAGGATATGAGGTATATATGTCTTATGGAGTTCTATTCAATTTTTAAAAAGAAAATTCTGCAGTGTGTGATAAAGATAAACTTCAAGCCCATTATAATATGTAAAATAAGGGAGTCACAGAAAGACAAATAATATATGATTCCAATATATGAAGTATTTAGAGTAGTCATATTTATGCAAGAGTGAAACAGTATTTACCAGGTACTGGAGGAAAATAGAAATAAGGAGTTAATAATCCCTATTATTACCAGGCCTAAAGTTTTAGTCAAGTAGGATGCCAAACTCCATGTATGTGCTCCACGCTATTGCACCTATATTCAACAATGATGCATTATACATTAAAAATTAGGAGGGTAGATCTCACATTTGTATTCTTACCGTAGTAAAATAAAATAATCACCAAATAAACAATTAAAAAAACCCCCAACACAATTGTGTTCTTTCATAGTACCAGAGACTAAGAGTTTGACGGCAAGTTGTTGGTCCAGCCTCTTAGGGCTCCAGGACAAAATGTGTTTGTTTCTTTTAGAGCCTTTGGTAGCTGTTGGCTCTTCTGGTTCCCTTCTTCATGTCAGTCCAGTCTCTGCTTCCATGATCACATTACTTCTTCCTTTTTGTGTAGCTTCTCCTCTAAGTGTCTGTCTCATCATGCCTGTTCCTTTTTTCTGTAATACACCATATATGTGATTGCATTTAGGGCCCATCTGACTAATCTAGGAGTCTCTTCCTCTCAAGATATTTAATGACATCTTTTGGTAATATCCACAGGTTCTGGTGATCAGGAGGTAGACTTATCTTTTTGAATGACACCATTTCCTCCATGGCATTCTACCCTTCCCATCCCAAATCATGTTCACCCAACATAAAAACAAATCTTCCAAAATCTCAACCTACTAGAGTATCAACTCTATATCCAAAATTCTCATTAACACATTACTGCTCAAAAGTCCCAAATCTCGTAATGTAAATCATCTATACCATCTGCGTATGATTTATCTTGGGACAACATTTTTCTCCATATGTAGACTTGTGAAACTAGAAAACAAGTGGTTTTTTTTCAAAATACAAAGATGGGACAGATTTAATATAACAAGGACAGATATTTCAATTTCAACAGGAAGAAAATAAAGGTAATGAAAATGTCACTGAGGGTGGACTATCCTGGGTTAAATGGTGATCCTCCTCCAAAAGATAAATCTATGATCTTATCCTTGGAACCTGTGATTATTACTTGGATTATAACAATGTATCTGGAGGGAAGCAGCTTACTTTGGACTGAGTCTTCTCTGACTACAGTCACAAGTGTCCTCAGAAAGACAGAGAGACCTTAAGAAAGAGACACCAAGGGGAAGACATTTGAAAAAAGGAAGTGAAAGGACTATAAAGACTGAGGTTGCACTGATGTGGTCATAAGTTAAGAATTGGCAGACATCAGAAGCTGGAAGAGGAAAAAGATGATTCTCCTGTACAGCCTGCAGTGGCAGGTTGGTTGGCTAACACATGGACTTCAGATCACTGGCCTCCAGCTGAGACACAGCACCTCTGTTGTTTTAAACTACCAAGACTGTTGTAGTGTGTTACTGTAGCCAAAGAAAAACAATACAGGAACTTTGAAAGTTTTCACAGTTCTGTTTTATTGCTGAAGATTAAATTGCTTGACTTTGTAAAACAAATAACTTTGATCACTAAAACCTTTAGCATTAAAACTTTGACTCTAAAACATTCACCCTTCACAGAGAACAATAAGGAGAAGAACAAGTCACTTCATCTGTATGTTTTCTGCAATTATCAACAAGGGGGAGAGAGTATTTGTTGAAAGACTAAAGCTACAATTAAAGCACCACTGTTTCTTTATCTTTATATGTGCTGTCAAATAGGCCAGAATTAACTCACATGTTGTATCAGTCAGGATCTGTTGAGGAAAATGGACATATGATTTTAATGCAGATACTTTAATATAAAGATAGAAATAAACAGATATTTGAGGTGATACAGAGATAGTAATAGGAGGAGGCAACTCTGTCCCGAATGGTTTGGGAAGCAAAAGAAGAAGGCAAGATTCTTTGAGCTGAGAAGTCTAGAAAGGATGCCCTATAGATATGGTCTTGGTATCTCCATGATGATAGAAAGTGATTAATGGTTCTTAGAATATGAGAAATGGCAACTGGAATCAACTATTACCAAAGCCAACTGCTACTGCTGGATGATCGCTAACAGAACAGTGAGCAAACTCTGTCCTCCAGCCTCTGCTCTGCCTCTAGGATCCCATACTAGTAGCATCTGAGATTCTCAGCTGGCAGAGATATGATATGATTTGCAGAGTTCCTCTCCCAGCAACACGAAGCTGAGCATAGATGGTAAGTTTGGAGCCAACAGTCTGTAGCTTAATAATGATCTCAGACATGGAAGTATTATCTATAAACAGAAACAAAATAACCTAAAGTAAATTTTATACTAAAGGACCGAGTCTTGTTCTTTCCTAAACTTAGAAATATTTAATTCATTTGAGGCTGGTGAAAGGCAAACTGTTCAGACAAAGATGTTGCTTGTTGATTGAGAAGAGAAGGGACTGTCAATCTAACTGCAATGGGACTTGGGGACTCTGGGCCATTGGGCTAGATCAGTAACATTTCCAGAAAAGAGATATTAGCTTCAGTTGGGCCTTCGGGGTTCTGTGGATGTGGGGTGAGGGTGCTGGAGGGGTGTCATGAAGTGTTATGAATGTGGTAGTGACTGCATCAAAGGAAGATGCCTTTGCACAGAGGGAACCAGCTGCTATGCTTAGTCTTGGGAATCATTTAGAGCTGCTGCCAAGTGCCCCACTTAGTCATAAAAATGGATGCAATTTTAGAAAATTATGTTCCTGGCAAGCTATTTTACTGGAATCAGAGGGCAATTTGATATTTTTCAGCTATGTTTCCTCTTGAATGGGGACTTCTTTTAGTAAAAAAAGATTTGCTGCTGACACATCTGAGGATAGATGCTTTCCTGCTCTCCCACACTGCCCTTTACCTGTACACAGTCCTCCAGCATACCATAACTCCACAGTGTATAGTCTCAGAACACTCCTATTCTATTAATTGGCTACCTTGACCCGAGCTATTTGCCTTTTGCCTCAAGTACATTTCATTAGGAAAGTGCAGGGCCATAGCAGCCCTAGAATTCCCTAGCATCTCTTTGAGGAGGTAGAAGACTTCCATGAAACTTTTCAATGTTTGGGAACCTTTCATTGTGCCTGGAGGGCTACATTCCCATTACTGGATGGGGTGTCCTGGCAGGAGTTACTGATCTCTGGCTGACTGTTAGCTAGGCTCAGCATCATCTTCTTCAAAGTTGTTCTCTGTCATGCTCTTCAGGATCCCTTCGTGTATTTCACTGTGATTTTAGCTCCCTCTTTCCTTTCACATTTACCCCACTGTGACTAATTTTGGCTGAGAGTATAAGATTATACTTTCAGACCTCTGCTCTGCTCACATACAAAAAAGGAAAAGTAGTATGCTGTAGCCACTAAGCATTTGGGTTTGAAACATAGTGCCAGATATCTTGGACAGTACTCAGCCTCTTAGACTTCAGATGCTTTGTCATCTAGGATGGACAATGGTAGTTTCTAGTTCATGGAGTTTTGATTAAATAAAATTAAAATGGGCAATACTCTTAAAGTAATGTCAAGTCATATAGCAGGTGGTTAGGGTCAGCAATTATTATGATAGTTCAGTTTTATAGTGAGCTATATGGACTTCTTTGTTTATTTGTTTGATTTTGTTTTAAGTTCACCTCTTAAAGACCCTGGAAGATGAAAACAATCATGCAAGTTTCCTTTTCTGGAAGAAAGGATTTAAGAGATATTGTCTCTTATATAAAGACCCACTTGCCCAGGACTGACCAAATGGTGTCTTGGAGTTGACAGAACATCACTATGGCTGGTGGCTTCACTGGGGTTCCCTAGTGAAAAGACAGGAGAAAGCTCATTCATGTTGGGTCCTAGATGCTTACTTTCAGAAGCAAGACCTAGCCTTAGCCATGCTTGTTGGGCTTCCATTTCCAAAGACACCTTGGTCAGCACTTAAAATTCTCCAGAAGACAATGTCTAGTGACATTTAAACAAATCCTAAGCTTTAAGAAAGATGGTTCTGATTGTTTCTGGCTGTAGCAGGACTGAAAGGAGTCTCTGATGAGGCTTAAAACATGGCTGACTTGGGGGTGGGAGCAAATACAATAGAAGTAAGTACCTGGGTGGTTATGAACTGCAATGGGCCTTTCCCCTTGGTCATCAAGTGCAAGAATAGTTCAATCTGTCAAAGAACACTTAAGCGTAGTTAAGCTGTTTAGAACTTTTACAACTGTCTAAAAGAGGGTTCTGAGGCTTTTTAAATTTTGGTAGCTAAGAAGGCTAGACAACCCAGCTCCACCTTTCTGAGGAAGAGGATTCTCTAATGCGGTCAAAAGGAAAACAGTCAGGGCAACAATATTTATTAAAGTACAGATGTTCCTAATCTACTCATACCCACCTCTTTACTCCAGGAAGGAAAAATAGGAGATTTTTCGTATTTGGGAGCTCACTTTTCTGTTTCCTCCTTCATGTGAGAATCACCAGTGGTTTTGGCAGAGTTTTCACATCAGAATTGGGAGAATAGATGTAGCTCCACCCTGCTTTCCCTAGGAAAGGGGAGAAGAGTTCAAAACCAAATTAAATTCAGTCTAGCTTGGGCATCTAGAAGGGCTCAGGTGTAGGGTGAGGCTTGAGAGTGTGAAGGCTCTGGATCAGCTATGGCAATGATAAGAGATGCGGAGAAGATAAAGGGGACTTCAAATGCGCTGTTACGTGTTATGGATTGAAGTCGCTTTGATGTTTTCAGAGAGACAGTGTTGAAAGTTGGAATCTTCAATAGTCTATTGAAGCAGGCCATGGAGAAAGGACTGCTTTCTTTTAAAAGTTGCTTTGTTTCCTATTACATTTAAAGCATACACTTCCGCATCACTTCTTGGCCTTTTGGCTAAGATCAAGTGTGAAGCATATATGTCCTCATTGATATGTACTGTTTATAGAAACCCCTACCTAAACATCTGGTCAATGATTAATTTTGGAAGGGAGAACATTGCTCTTGATGACATATCTATGGCCATACATCTAAATTGTTTAATCTGTCTCATACATAATTTAAAGTTCAATCTGCTAGAAATGTAATTTTTTCAGAAAATTTGCACCCATAACCCACATGTGAGTGTTCTCCTTACTCTGCTGAGGCTTTGCCACCCTCCTCTGGCCATCATGACCAATCCCTCCCTCCCCTTTCTACCACAGATGTGGACCTTCTCTGTCTCATCCAGTCGTTTTTACTACTGAATTCACAGGAAGGCAAGGGCAGCCTAGAAGTGGAGGGAAAGGAGGAAGAAAGGAAAAGAAGGAAGAAAAAGAGAATCAGAAAGTTTTTAATATGTGTTCCCTGAGGACAGGGCTCTGTCTCCTCTCCCCACCCTCCTCCTTTTCTTCTCCCTCTTCCTCCTCCTTTTAAACACCGGGGCCAGAGATATGTAGGCAGAAGAGAATTCAGACTGGAAAGAAGTGGAAGGAAAGAACATAATTACAACAACCTTCACTATAGAAAGCAGGGAAAAGAATAAAAAGGATTCCTTATCTAGCTTTCATCAGTCACGCCACCCAATAACCTATTAACTGATGGATAAGTTTCTTTGAATGAAGCAGAGGACTTGAGCACATTGTGTGAAGGTAGGGGTTGACAGTGAGGCACCTTTTCATGCTTACCTAGGCAGAACTGAACAATCTTCTATTTTTACATAGGAAGCCATCATACCTACGCTTCTGCCTCAGATTCCACAGCACATGGTTATAGTCAGTCCCATGCAATAACCATTAACTTCCTTGAACCTCTTTCTTTCTATTTATATACTTTGCAAATAAACCAACCCTGGCTGAATTCAATATGCATTCAACTAATTCTTGCACTCAAATATAAAGATGGCTTAAGAAAAACACAAACTGTGATGGTTGGCCTCATTTAATATTTATGATCTCAAATGTTATTCATTGATACTTATTAAGTCTTCTACACTTCCCTTGTATATCTGCTTTCTAATTCTTTCCTTTCTTATTTTATTTGGATATATTTCCCTTTGGTTCCTCAGCAAAAAAAATGAAATAATCAGATCAGATTTTTTAATGTTCCAGTCATTAATGCTATCTAATCACTTGCTTTATTTGTACTTTGCTGTAACTTGGGGTTCATGCTTCTACCAAAATCAAGCACAACACTTCCTTTGTGCTCAGGATAATCCTATTTATTTCCATCTTTTCAAAACTTTGCTTTCCCCCCCTTTCTCTTAACATTATTACTTTCTTTTATTCTACTGGTTCATGCCCTTTGGCACTCTACTTTAAAAATAACATCAAACTATGCCTCCAAATGCCTCACCAAGGTATTCTTATACTTAAGTCAAAGGCATGCTCAGCCCTGTGATAATACTGTGTCTTTTACATTTGTCACCCATGGTGTCTTGATACCTTTTTGACAAGATGCAGAATGTGTTTCAAATAGCCTGTTACTATTAATTGTTGATATATTAAAGTTTGCAGTTGATTTACTTATACAAGAGGAGTGGATGTAACATCTCTAGCAATGTCACTCTTGCTAGCATTGTGATATACTTACTGTAGTGGGAAATGAGGTGAAGTAAAAGCTATCACTAAGAAGGAATGTGTGCTATCTGGGAGTGATTGTTATCACTGAAGAAAAGATTTCACGATTTTTCAGGATATTTAATGGTTTCCCCAACTCTGCAATTTATGTGAGAAATTTCTTCTTTCATTAATAAGGCTAGTTTTAGAATTTTATCTTCATTTTAAGATATTTGTAGACATTCTAATAGGCTAATTTACTTTTAATAATATGATGTTTCTAGGTGAATGTTGCAAAAAAGTTGTGACTCTAACATCTTGGTTATTTAAATGCTATAGTGATTAAGAAGAACTTTGATCCAGGCTGTGTACCTTCAAGTAAAAAGAGAGCTAGAACTTAACCTGCCATTATTGTTTTACTCAGCTGCAAATCATAGTAATCAAAAAAGTAAACAAACTTAGAGATAAATCATAAACCAAGTTCAAACTTTTCTGAAATGACTACAATGGACTATCAAAATACTCTGTGAGTTGAACCAGCATTTCACTCAAAATGAGATGTAAATTTAATCCAGTGTTTTAACAGTGACACAAATGCATCTGATGTTTGAAGTGGAGAAGAAGCACAGTACAAATCGAAGTTCTTAGGTGACATTGCTTGTTTCAAGACTCTTTCAGTGCAAGAACTAAGACAATGCTGGGCATTTATTATGCATTCAATGAATGCCTGCTAATTAACTAAAAATCCAATCTCTGATGTTTCTCCAGATCCACAATCATTTTTCAGCTCCAACTTTTAGCTGTAAACTATGCATAGAATTCATCATGTGAGAATTAAGGTAGCTCTTATGTATTATTTCATTATTATTTCCACTGGCCTTATCTTCTTTCTGACCTTTCTATTTCCCCTGGCATTGAGAATGAGATATATAATTCTCTCTTTTGGTGAAGTAGTAATACGAATAACTGGATTCAGACTTTTAAATCTGAGCTTCAGATTATGGTGAAGAAAGAATTGCAGGACAGAAGTACTAGAGCTTTGAATGAGCCTGAATTGTTTTTGTGTTCTGCAGCTCAGTATATGGAGAGAATGATACAGTTTTTAAAGAATCCTTATCTCATTCTGGGTTAAATGATCTGCTCTAAAGTGCTTTCACGCTCCACTCACATGCCAGAATGATTTTTCTAGAAGAGAAAGACTAATGTTAAATGTTGATCAAATGGGATTTGGTTTTCCTTTCTTGTTTTTAATTATTCTTTAGGTCACTGAGTACAGAGGAGTCTTGCCTTACACTGCTCCATTTCTTTTACTAGCAGTTGTGGGTAAATTTTATTCACAACAGTTAATTTTCAATTCCACACGAGTGGATGGTATCTGCTAATGCACATGCCAACAGTATTTTAAAAGAAGATATTTCCTTCGAATAGTAAAACTCTAAGCAGTAAAACACCGAGCATGCAAAGACCTAAGCTACTCCCATGTCAACACCATTGAGCTTTTTTCCAAACAAACTGAGCTGTGAGGGTTCAACTCAGTAGGTCTGGAACTGGCCCTAGGTGTCCTACACTTGACTGCTGATCCAGGCATGAAGCATATTGATGAAGCCTGTTACTTTGTAAACATGGACTATGAAGATTTGGGGGTGATTTTATCAGTTTATCAGCACTGTTTATTAATAACAGTGAGACTGATGATTTGTGCTAGTCTCAGATTTAAGGATGGTTTGTTGTTGAGGCTGATTATGTAGTAGGAGTATGCCTATGTGAATAGTAAAATTCAACCAACCAACCAAGCAACAAACCAGTCAACCATCTGAGACTCTATGTTCTCTGCTTTTAATATATATATATG
>NW_004624809.1:3293139-3310578 GCF_000247695.1 Heterocephalus glaber
TGTTCCTGATTTTAGTGTGAAGGATTTCAGTTTTTGACCATTTAGTATGATATTGGGTATTGGTTTTTCATAGATGGCTTTTATCAGATTGAAGTAGAGACTGTCTATTCCAATTTTTTTGTAGGGTTTTATCATAAATGTGTGTTGGATTCTGTCAAGAGCTTTTTCTGCATCTATGGAGATAATCATATGGTTTTTGCCCTTGGCGCTATTGATATAGTGTAATACATTTACTGATTTACATATGTTGAACCATCCCTGCATCCCTGGGATGAATCCCACTTGGTCAGGGTGTATGAATTTCTTGATGATATTTTACATTCTATTTACCAGTATCTTATTGAGGATTTTTGCATCTATGTTCATTAGTGAGATTGGCCTATAGTTCTCTTTTTCAGTTGGGTCTTTTTCTGCTTTGGGGATCAAGGTGATGCTTGCTTCCAGGAGTGAATTTGGGAGTACTACTTCCCTTTCAATTTCATTGAAGAGCTTAAACAGTAGTGGTAGTAGTGCCTCTCTAAATGTCTTGTAGAATTCAGCAGTGAAGCCGTCAGGACCTGGGCTTTTCTTAGTTGGTAAGCTTTTAATTATGTTTTCCATTTCATTGATTGATACTGGATTGTTTAAAAATTTTAAGTCTTCTTCATTGAACTTTGTTAGTTCATACATACCCTGGAGTCTGTCCATTTCTTCTGCATTTTCCCTCTTATTGGTGTATAGGTGTAGTAGGTATTGGTGATCCTCTGGATTTCTGCTGGGTCCAGTGTAATTTCATCCTTTTCATTCCTAATTGAATAGATTTGGACCTTTTCTTTCCTTTTTCTGATAAAGTTGGCTAAGGGTTTGTCAATTTTGTTTATTCTTTCAAAGAATCAACTCTTGGCTTCATTGATTTTTTGTATCATTCTCTTAGTCTCCATTGAATCGATTTCTCCTCTGATCTTTATAATTTCCTCCCTTGTATGAGCTTTGGGTTTGTCTTACTCTTCTTTTTCTAGAAGCTTGAGGTTCAGCATCAGGTTGTTTAATTGGGCTCGCTCTATTTTTCTAATATGAGTATTCAGTGCTATGAATTTCCTCTTAAGACTGCTTTCATTATGCCCCACAGATTCTGATATGTTGTACTGTTATTATCATTTAATTGTAGGAACTGTCTGATTTCTTCTTTAATATCCTCTGTGGCCCATTTGTTATTCAGAAGTGTGTTGTTCAATTCCCGTGTGTTTCATGCAGTTTCTTTTGCTATTGATCTCCAATTTCATTGCACTATTGTCTGATAATATAGAAGGGATATCTTCAATTCCTTTGCACTTACTTAAACATGTTCTATGAGTGAGTATGTGGTCTATTTTGGAGAATGATCCATGTGCAGCTGAAAAGAACATAAAAAATGTGTATTCTGATTTTGTGGATGAAACACTCTGTAAACATTTGTTAAGTTTATTTATTCAAGAGTTTGATTGTGTTCTAGTGTTTCGTTGCTTGTTTTTTGTCTAGTTGATCTATCTATTTGTGACAGTGTGGTCTTATGGTCCCCCACTACTATTGTATTAGTGCTTATTTGATTTTACATGTCCATTAGTATTTGTTTGATACAGTTGGGCACACTCATGTTTGGTGCATATATATTTATGTTTGTCATCTCTTCCTCTTGGATTGTTCCCTTTACGAGGATGTAGTTTCCTTCTTTGTCTCTCTTAATCAGTGTTGGTTTGAAATCCACTTGATATGCAAAGAGGAGAGCTAGTCCTGCTTTTTTTGGGGGGGGGGTTCCTGTCACATGGAGTATTGCTTTCCACCCTTTAAATTTCAGTCTATGATTTTTTTTTAATTAAGTGTGCTTCTTGTATGCAGTTTATTGTTGGATCTTGCTTCTTGACCCATTCTGCCAGTCTATTTCTTTTAATTGTTGAGTTGAAACCATTAACCTTGATGGTTATCACTGATATGTATTGCCTTATCATTGTCATGACTTTTTCTTTTCATTGGATTCTCCTCCTTTACATTTAATTTCTTGTCTTGTCCGATGGATACAATCTGCTTTGCTTCCTGGGGTTGTGATCCTCATTTTCTGTACCTAGCATATTATCCAAAATTTTTTGGAGTGCTGGTTTGGTATTCATGAAGTTCCTAAGTTGCTCTTTGTCATGAAAGTATCTTATTTCTCCATCAATTTCTAAAGATAGTTTTGCAGGGTACATCAATCTGGGTTGGAGGCTCTTTTCCTTCAGAGCTTGAAATACTTCACTCCAAGCTCTTTTTTCCTTGAGGGTTTGCATTGAGAAGTCTGCTGTGATTCTGATGGGCCTTTGTATGTGATTTGTTTCTTTTATCTAACTACTTTTAGAATTTTTTTTTTCTGTTGGGTTTCTGGAATCTTAACTATTATATGACTATGTGTACATTTTTTTTTTTTGATCAAGGGTATTTGTAGTCCTATATGCCTCACTTACCTGTATGTCAAGTTCTTTTCCCTGCTTGGGAAATTTTCTGCTGTCACTTCTGTGAACAGCTTTTTTTATGTTGTCTGCACTCTCTCCTGTTTCTTCATTGACTCTGATCTTTCTTATGCTGTTCTTATTTGCATTGTCTAGTAGCTGCTGGACTGATTTCTTGTGGTTCTGTACTATTTTAAAGAAATTTTTCTTTACCTGGTCCCTAATTGCAATCTTATTTTCTATATCTGAAATTCTGTCCTCACATTAGCTCATTCTGCTGTGTAAACTTTCAATGGAGTTTTTAATTTCCTGGAAATCTGTTTGCATCTGTTTTATGGATTCCATTAGTTTCCTATGGTGGGATTCCATCATGTTCCTTAGTTCCTCTATTTTTTAAATCTGTGTCTGCTCTAGATTTATTAATCATGTCTTGCACTATGGACACATTCTCTACTGCTATCTGAGAAATTATTTCTGATTTCCTTTTTTCCAGATCCTCTTTTCTTGCCAGTTCAGGGAGTCCAGATGGTTGAGTATCAGATTGTTCCATCTCATTTCCATTTGATGTTGCTTTAGATGATTTGGAAGTGTGGTTTTGAGACTTGTTTATGTGTCTTGTCATTTCAGTGGGGGTAGGGTGCTATGTTGCTGGAGCCCTGACTAAGTTGATCTGGGTGATTTTATTGCAGAGAATTTCTTCACTTTTCCTTTGGGCTTTAATTTTCATCAAAGAGCCTCAGAGAGATCCTCTTTCTGTTGTTGACTTCTGCTCTATTTCTGGAGCTCAGAACAATGTCCTTTATGACCCCTGCCACTCTCTGTTGTGCATTGAAGTAATGGCTCTGCACAGCTATGGTGGTGGGGGGAGGTGGGTGCTGGCGCCCATGCAGTTCACCTCCTAGGTGTTGGGGGGTGGCTCTGCTCCTTGGCCCTGGGGGTGGTGTTACAGCGTCCTGAGAGGCTCAGCTCCTTTGTCCCTGGGGGAGCTCTGCTCCTCGGCTCAGATTTTTTCTTCTTTTTTGTACTGGGGATTGAACTCAGGACCCTGTGGTTGTGAGGCAGGTGGCAGAACCACTGAGCTAAATCCTCAGCTCTAAGTCTGATAATTTGAGAATAATGTTTAATTTTTATTCTGTACATTTTAGAATCTTTTCTTTATACATAGTAGTCAGATAATTTCATAGTGTTTTGTACCACTATGTGTAGGTTTGTCTTAGTCACTTTCCCATGGTTGGAACAAAACACCTGACACCTACAACTTAAAGGAGGAAAGTTTGGTCTTCACTCACAGTTTCAGTGGGTTCAGTCGTGGGTCAGCTGACTCCAAGTAAGAAATGGCAGAACAACATTGGAAAACAACATGGCACAGGAAAACTGTTCACTGCATTACAGCCAAGAAACAGAGAGAGAAGGAAGGATTAGCAACACACTATTCCAAGTGTTCCAGGGACTCACCCATTCCACAAATGAACATGAAATATTTGAGAGACACTGTAGATCTATATTATATAATTCTGTCCCTGGTCCCCCAAAAGCTCATGTTTATTTAATTCTGCAAAATGCATTTATCTATCTCTAAGAGTCATCAGATTCTTAACATTTTTCTCATTGCTGAAAAGTCAAAGCCCCAAATCTTCTCTGAAATTCAAGGCAAACTCTTACCTGTGAGCTCCTATAAAAATCAAAAAGAAAGTTGAATATCTCCAACATACAATGGCACAAGGTAAAAATATCCATTTGAAAAGGGAGAAATAGAGGAATAGAAAGAATTTGGAAAAAGCAAATTGAAATACACCAGGGAAATCATTAAGCCCTGTAGTTCTGTGTCCAGCAACTGTGGCAGGTTGTCTTAAGATGTAAACTTCACAGGGTTTGGGCAGCACCAGCCCCCATCTCCCATTGATTGTAGGCTATGTGGCCTCTCTCTTGGGTTAGCATTGTTCACTGCCTGCAGTTTTCCTTAGTTTCTAGCATCTCCATCTTCTTAAGGTCTCCACCTGAGCCTTCAGCTTCAGTCTCACAGCTTTACACATCACTCTCTCAGGGACACCTGGCAGGGACTGTGACCTTGTCACACATTTTTTCCTGGCCTCCCACACCTTCTGAAATCTGTATGGAACCCTCCCTCCATGACCCCATAACTCTTGTATTCTGCATGCTTGAAAAATAGCTCCACATGGATACACCTGCTACCTTGAGCAGCAGCTTGTTTCTTTTGGATCACAGCTGGAGTGACCTCTGAGTGCTTGGTTGGCTGAACTCCAGAATATATTTCCTTTGGTGGCTTTGAATGAACAGACATCCCAGGAACTCTTTTCTCAAATGAAAGAAATAGTGTTGCACCCTTGAACCTGAGATGGGTGATGTCATGCTGAATTCTGAGGTGCATTCAAGGTGGTTTTTTTCTTGTTCCTGTACAAATGACTTGGATTCTTTTTAATGCTAGACTTTTCAGCAACTGTGCTCTTCTTTGACTCATCTTTACAAACACTTCCTATCTAGTGGAACTGTGAACTTTTCAAATCATTCAGCTCTGTTGTTTGCTCCTGATTCTCACTGTATCTTGAGCTACAAAGCAGCCAGGAGTAACCATGCCACAGTCTGAACATTGGACTAGTTTGAAATTTCCCCTCCTCATTACTTAGTCCACAGAACTTACCCTCTATCTCCCACAAACTTTCATGACATGAAAAAAAAATGAAAATATAGTTTTTTTAGGTGTAACACACAGAGTCCGACTGCCAATAAGATTCTTGTTCCCAACTGAAATCTCTTGAGCCCACCCTTTACTGTCTGCACTCCTATCAGCATCATAATTTTCCATCAAGCTTGGGTTAGAGAATTCTAGGGCCTTTCCAGCCTCCATTTGCAAACATGTTTAAACTTCTCATCAGATTGTGGTGGCACATGCCTGTAATTCCAGCTCTTGGGAGGCTGAGGCAGGAGGATTGCCATAAGTTCAAGGCCAGCTTAGGCTACACAGTGAGTTCAAGTTCAGCCTGAACTACACAGTGAGACCCTTTCTCAAATAAACAAAGTTAAAAACCCCCAAACTTCTCCTGTTAACCAGTTTCAAAGGGTTTTAAACCACACAGTCAAGTATAATCACAACAATAACTTTACTTCTCTGGTACCAATTTTCTGTATTAGTTACTTTCATGTTACTGGGACAAAATGCCCGACACCTGCAAATTAAAAGGGGGAAGGATTGACTCCCAGTTTCAGTGGGTTCAGTCCATGGTCGGCTGATTCCAAGGTAGAAAAGGCATGGCAGAATGGCATAGCAGAAGAAAGCTGTTCAGTGCATTACACCCAGGAAGAAGAAGGAGAAGGGAGGCACAGAGAACAAGAATAAATACTTCCACAGCCTCCAGAGTGTTGCAATTACAGGCATGCACTACTACACACAGCACAAGTAATTTTTGTAATTGTAAGACCTGATTTCTATGATTTTCTTAAGGAGCTGACATAGAATTTGAGTAGAATGATGAATAAACAAATAGGCTGACTTCCAGGAAAATGGCAGAGTGGTAAGCAGCAACAAATCAACCTCTCTGAGATTCAGAATCCAGGCAGTGGAAAATAACAACTTGGAGAAGAAAAGGAGGGAGGTGGATCCCCAGGTCCCAGGAAGTAACTGAAGGAAAAATTGGAGCCAACAGAGAAAGTGAAGAAACAGACCTTAATGCAGTAATGACACGTTATCCCCAGCTCCTGGCTTGTGGCACAAGAGAGGACATTCAAATCTACAGAAAAACAGTGAGGGCTAGTGCCTCCAGAGGCCTCCAGGGAGATACACACCAGTGAAATAGAGGACTGGATTTTGTGAACTACAACTGGTGAATGACTCTGGTCCATAATCTGCCATGTCCCCTGGATAGGGTGATTGGCCAGATGCCATTTTTGGGAGCTGCCAATTGAACCCAGGACTCAGAGCATCTATGGGTTAGCTTTATCACCCAGAGTGTGACTGGCTGAATAACTCAGGCCCCAGTCCCACAACCAGAGGCTAGATCAGCCTGAACCTCTGTGGAGTTGAAAGCACCAGAATCAGCACCCCACTTAGTTCCTACTGCAGGTTTTCTGGGATGACCCAGAAACTCACCCTAATCGTACTGCAGACTTGCTGGAATCATCCAAGATTGATCTGGGCTCTGTCTGTCTCTTTTGTCTACCAGTGACAGCAGAAGCTCATCTTGAAATGGACACTACCACAAAAGTGTAAACTCTAGAAAATAACTACAGGCTTGTAATCATAGAGAAATCTTTTCCCCATGGTTCTATTAAAATGAAGAAGGGAAAAAATTATCATGCACCTTGAGTGGATAATTTTAAGTTTAAATATCATGTTGTTTCTCTTCTGTGAGAAATCCAGAGGGTAAATAAGGACCAAAATATTGGGAAGTAGGAAAACATATTAAAATAGGGAGGGGAATATGGAGGGAGGAAAAGGAAGCCAAAGAAGGGAATAGGGATTAAAAAAAAAAGAATGAAAGGAAAATGATAGAAACAAAATTTTGTAAAGAGAGAGGGGAGGAAGGATTGAAGGATATGGAGGGGAATAGGGAAAAAATAATTAAGACATATTAGTATACAGGTCCAAATTCCCTATGATGAATGTGGTTACTATGTAGGTCAAAACTGTACCAATACAATTAATTTTCAAAAAAGAATATATAACTCTAGGTCTTTCCCTCAGGGACGTGACCCTTTCTTACCTGCCCCCACCTGAGAGTTTTGGGGTCTATTTTCGTTCTAAACAATAATAAAGTCTGTATTGTCTATTATCCACTGTACAGCCAAGATGATGGAAGATTTCAAAATAAAAATTTACTTTTTCAGTTCTCAGAAGATTTTCTGAATTATTTCTTTAATGTTTTTCCTTTTATCGTCTCTTGCTTTTTTTCTGGAGTGCCTATTATTCTAATATTAACTTCTTGAACCAAACTTTTGAATATTCTTTTTTTCTCTGCTAGTTCATCTTTTGGTCTCTTAGTTTTCCTCTACATTTTCTTCTATTGAGATTTTCATTTTGCTATCGTATTAATTTTTCCATAATCTTTCTCATTCTTTAATTGTTCCTCTTGTACAGAAACCTCTCAGTCTTCCCATTTGTTCATTCATTCAATATTTTAGTAAATATTTATTGCATGTCTTTTTAAGAAATAAGCATCAATTAGAGCATGTACTTATTTTTAAAAAATCTATTATGTTTTTGGAGTATGTAAGTAAGCAAAGCAGACATATAGCCCTCCTATAGCAGGAAGAGATTGGAATACATAATGAAGATAATAAATGACTAAATTATATAGTACATGAAAAATGTAAAACAGTAGAATTGACTGAGATAGTTAGAAGGAGTATGGTCTGTGATTTGAAATAGCATAATTTCAGTAGACCTCACTGAAAATAGTGACATGTTAAGCAAAGATAGAGTTGAGGGAAGGTTATATGGACATGTATGGGAAGAGTATCTGCAATTGTACAGAAAATACAAGGCCCTAATGTGGGATCATGCCCTTTATGAAGCAGTAAAAAGGCCACTGTGGCTGCACATGAGAGAGAGAGAGAGAGAGAGAGAGAGAGAGAGAGAGAGAGGAACTTGTCAAGTCCAAAACCCACAGACCCATTGTAGCAGTGCAAATGCAATGAACTGCTGGAAGCTGCCGTAGAGCAAAGAAACAGCCAATGTCCCAGTTTGAAGGCCATCATGTGGGAGCATTCTATCTCTGGGGGAGGTCCAGGCTTTTGTTCTATTCAGGCCATCTCTTGATTTGATGAGATCCACTCACATTAGGAAGGGCAATCTTCTTTCCTTAGTCTACATATTTAAATGTAAATCTTATGCAAAAACACTTTGCAGAAAACCCAGAATGTTTGACATAATATCTGGGTACCCCATGACTCAGTCAAGTTGATACAACATTTACCAGCACACTCTGGTCGTAAAACAGCTTCTTGGGAAGGAACAAACAAACACAGATTCAAACTAGCATTTTTCTATTACATTGTGCTGATATCAATTCTATCATATTCCCAAATATCTGTCCTTGTAACCATGGGATGAAAACAACATAAGATGCTTATTAAAACTGTATAATCTAGGACAGGATGTGAGATCTACTGAATGAGAATTTTATGGAAATTCCCATAGTGTTACTTTTTTTTTTTTTTTTTGGTACAGGGGATTGAACTCTGGTCCTTGCGCTTGCCCAGTAGGAGGCAAAACCACTGAGCTAAGTCCCCAGCCCGATAGTGTTACTTTTTAATAAATGTTTTAGAAGTGATCTGATGTACAAAAACGTTCGGAATTCACCAAACAAGATTTTCTTTAAAAATGACTCATTTTTTAAAAAAAGTTTTGTTTCTCTGTACATCAGCTCTTTGAGTGTATTGTTGAATATATATTAGAAAATGTTAGACTGTTTAGCTTATTTCCTGAAGCTATTTATTAAGTCTCACAACAGCAATAGTGCACTTGGTTATTACATTCATCCCAAGTAAAATTTGCAAAATAATCCATAGATTTCCATTTTCATGCATGAAGTCAGTGGTGAACATACAAGACTTTATAATTAAGCTGATTTTGCCAGTTAGGAGACATTCATTTAACCAAGATCACTTAAGACTTTCTACTCATAGGGGCTTATAGCATTCTATAAGGCAGTGACTTCTGGCCATGAATGATCTTAGAATATTTTTGGTCTAAATGCATTAGATGTTAACTAATTTAGTGATTCTCTTAGCCTTTGAAAATGTCAAAGTTAATCAACTTACCTTTTATTTGATTCTGATTACTTCCAATTTTAGAAAATATGAAATAATATGAATAAGATCAGGTGTAAGATATTGTCAGTTAAAACGTTTGCATATTTTAATCAAAATGTTAATCAGAAATGTGCACTGGATCACACCTGAGGTGTAAGAAGAAAATTCATGCTAGATCTGGGTCAGGTAAAGGAACAAGTGAAATGCTGAGTGCTAAGATGGTGTTTCGTTTTATGTTTAAATACAATTGATTCAATCTGGATTCCATATAATCTTTTCAATTTTTGTTCATCTTGGAAGGAAACAGGAACAAAAAAATCCATGATGGGACATGGGTGCAGGTTAGTCTGAATATTTTTAGTAGATAATGAGTAAGTGAACTTTTTTAAAGGCCCAAATGGTAAATATTTTAGGGCTGGAGGTTATAAAATCTCTGTAGCTACTGGTCAACTTTTCTG
The DNA here is from genome assembly GCF_000247695.1 of Heterocephalus glaber. Next base: position 3,302,804 of record NW_004624809.1, read on the forward strand.
TTGTGTGAAAATAGAAGTGGTTATATCTGCTATTGTTAATAAGACAGGAAATTGTTCATAAGCTGTAGTTTACCAATTATAAACCTCTGAAGGTAAGAATGTTTTCATGTATATATATTTTCTTTTAGTTAAGTTTGTTTCATTTAAGAAATTAATTAAATTTGATTAATAAATACTTGTCCTTTAAATCATATAGCCAAGAAGGAAAAATCTGTTTGCATTATCAATAACCAAAATTGTCTTAAATTAATGACAAGTTCTTAAACTGCTACGCAAGTCACAAATTTTGTGATGGAGTTTAATGGAGACAATTGCAACTAATTATGGTGATTTACCTCACTTTGGCATGGCAATGTTTCATTTTATTCAGAAAAATAAAATATGCAAATGTAATATCTAATTAACGTTTCTAATATTAGCAGTTTTTCTAGTCATTATTTAAATGATTTAAAGATAAAATAACATTTAAAAGTTTAATAATGAAGTTGTAGTCTCCATTCCTGAACTTTAATGTGATTTCAATCAGTTTAAAATTTTTGTGGGAAGAAAATACTGTCAGGAGGAAGCTAATCATCAATTTGCTACAGCTGAAACCAGCACAGCTGGTGGATGAGTGTTTTAATGTATTTCTAGATTAAGCAAGGCAGTTTAAAGAAAACATCATGCAAAAATTCAATCTGCTATGGGTTTAAAATAAAGTCTTCATCTGTGTTGCTGCAAAGAGAATAGCTACCTTATGTTTTGTCATATTGTAGTGGATTATCTTTAATGAAGCATATATCCCCCAAAGCATTATTGTGATATTTTGTGTTTGTCTTGCTCTACACTAATGCAATGGTTTAATTTTAGTGAAGAGAAGAATGGATTTTACTCTTAGTAATGTTACTAACTTTTTGTCCTGAAGAAATTCTTTTCAGGTTCTTGGTGTCCTGAGCAGAGAATTGGACAAGAAACACAGATAAGGTGGTGAGGATGGACATTTATTAAAAGTAGGAAAGAAGTATGCTCTGCAGAGTGATAGTGGGCTGGTGAAAAGGCTCATAGTGGCCATGAAGGAAATGGCAGAGCTCTTTTGTGTCTGGAATTCCTAGATTGTTACTCTCTCAGGCAAATAAGGCATTTGAGATGGTTGTTTTATCAGAAACTCACTTGGCCTGCCATTAGATTTAAGTTGTGCATCTAAAGTTCACTTGGTTTTGTGCTAGACGTAAATGGAGAATTGAAGGTGACACTTTCTGATTGGTTCTGTGTACAATGCTCAGGAAATGCAGTCATTCCGGGTCCTGTGTTCTGCACATATGCCCTGGGTTTCCATGGCTGACAGACTTTTCACAGTTGTTGGTTTCCCCTAGCCCTAATCTCCTACCTCATTTCCCTCTGAGAGTTATTATCCTCATAAGACTTTATGGGATGCTGAGAGAGTGGAGGCCTTTATCTTCATTTAGCTGCTTCCTACTGAATGGGGCTGTATTCCCTACCTATTGGGAATTGAGTGTTCTCTGACTACCTTGGGATAGTGGGGCTGACTGATTAGGCTGGAAAGAAGCTGTCAGAAAACAATGGGAAAAGAGTGCCTATCTCTCAAGAATTATTGAGCTGCTCGTTCAATGGGAGAAATCTCAGTGAATTTGTCAGGTGAGCCATGGGCTGTAGTGTGGATCATCATTTGAATTCTTGAATATATAAATTTGAGAAGAAGCAAGTCAGAATATTTCCTGGTCTGTCTTAAAAGCTGAATTATGATAGATTCAACAATTTGGTGACATTTTTTGTACTATTATTTGGGAGAATTTTTGAAAAGGGTTTTATTTTTATGCTTCCTGTAAAAAAAAAAAGCATGGCAAAGAGAAATATTAAACTACCAAGAGCCTGGGAGCTGTAGTCTTTACAAGATTACCCACATCATGGGTCTAATTAAAATCAGCAGTCCCACTACAGGGGTCATTTTAAGCTGTGGAGGGTTGAGGGTCATTAGCGACTCTATTTATCTGAACTCAGAGTAGTACTGGAGTTTTGCTTTTTGAAAAGAAATCTCAGATCTTCCAGAGATTTATAGGAGTAGTTTTCTTCTTTTGGGTGGTCCTCTGCATCAGACAGTTCAAGAGGGGCTGGCTTTATCCTAGAAAGGTGAATCTATCCATCTATTCCTGCCATTTTATTAGAGTGAGGCTAGCAAGGATCACGGAAAAGGAGTCCTTCCATTTTGGTTTTAATTGGTCTGCAGGAGTACCTTCCTTCTTTCTAAGCTTTAATAAGCACTTGATCTCTAGTGTGGACACTAAGGTGGTTCCCCTGGGCTGAGAGCTGGCAGAACTTTGTTTCTATATAGTTACATAGCTTACTGTATTTGGTCCAGATTAATGAGATATTGTAAGAGTCCAATACAATATGAGAGGTTAGAAAAGGCCTCCTGTATAACTTCTCAAATGGATTCATATTTAGCCCATTTTTGAGGCATATCAAATCCTCATGAGAGGTGTTGATAGCAATCAGAACGAAGATTTGGAAATCTCTTGGCAAAGTTTTGCCAAATTTCGCTTTAGGGTCTGTTTGGTTCTTTTAGCCTTTCTAAAGGACTAAGGTCTTCATGCAGAATACTTTATTCTTAAAGCACTTGTCAACCTTTGCATTATTTGAAAGGTAAAAGAAGGCCTGTTGTCACTCTGAGGGGACGGAGATAGGCCAAACTGGGGAATGATTTCTTTGAGGAGCACCTTGACGACCTCCTACCTCCATAGCCTTTTCTGAACAGGTACAGAAAGCTTCAATCCAACACATAAAGGTATCAATTAAGGCCAATATTTGTTTAAATCCCCCACATGGTGGCATGTGTGTAAAGTCTAATTGCCAGTCCTCTCCGGAGTTATGTCCTTCTCCTTCATCCAGGTTTTAACAAAAGAGATGGTCCAGGCATGCCAGGGTTTTGTAGGCACAGAGTGGGCAAGCTTGGCAGACCAGTTGGGTGGTCACTGCTAGTCCTGGTCCTGTGAGAATTTAAGTGACCATTTTCCATGCAAGATTCCATCCCATATGGAAATAATCATGAAATATTTTTTTGTAGATTTCCACTGTATCCCTCGAGGAAGGATGAGTTTTTTTCTCAAATACTGTCAAAGTCCCTTTTAAACTTTTTACTTTTCTGAGGCTTATTTATCTTCCTAGAAGGAATAAATTGGTTTTAATTTCTCCTCAGGAATTTTGAATAAGGGTAGGGTCTTGAAGGCTACCCTTAAAAAAACTGAAAGTTTGTATAGTATTAGGATTGGATAGCTCCTAAATTGGGCTGAGATTAGAATATGTGCATACTACAAGACAGTTCCCTCTTTAAGCTATAAGTCTCTTAAGTCCTTTTCCAGTGCACAAGCAAAAGGATGGGGGTATCTCTAAAGTCCTGTAGGAGAATTGTCCAAGTATATTGTTCTTCCTTTGAAATAAGATTTTTCTCATTCAAAGGTAAACAGAAACTGGCAGTCTTGGTGGAGAGGAATAGAAAAGAAAGCATCATTGAGGTCTAAGACTGAGGACAAATTTGTGTCTCCTGGAATTTGGGAGAGGATTGTATATGGATCTGCCACTAGAGGGTAGATTGGGATTACAGCCTCATTCAGAGGTCTTGTACCATCTGATATTCTCCTGAAGGTTTTACTATGGGAAGAATGGGAATATTGCAAGGGGACTGGTAAGGCCACAGAAGGCCATGTTTCAGAAATCTTTTAGGAGAGACTGGAGGTCCTTACAAGCCTTCTCTTTGATTGGATATTGCTTTTGGTTGGGAAATTGGCTGGGATCTTTTAGTTTTATAACTACCAGTATTGTGGAATTTACCCTCACAAGTATTCCATTTCATCATGAAACAGGATCCACTTTTGCCTAATTAGGTCAGAGAGGCCTGGTGTAGTTCCAACAGGTAAAACCTGCTTTGGACTTTGCTAGAATTGGAGAACTGCCACCAATTTTACTAGTAAATCTCTTCCTAGTAAGGGAACACAACACCATGGGACAATTGAAAACTCATGGTTGAATATTTGACTTTTCAACTGACATGTCAAAGCAGGAGTAAAGAAGCTCTGACCAGGGCCATCCTCAACCCAAATTATGGCTATGGGTCTAAGGAAGTTTTCCAGAGAAGAAACTTAAAACACAGAAGGCCACTTTTGTATCTATAAAGAATTGAATTTGTTCACTCATGACATCCAGTGTTAGTTGGGGCTTCTTGCAGGACACAGATGTCTGTGGACAGAGGCATTGCAGTTTGCCCCAGGTCCCCTTCAGTCCTCTTTATCAGAGTGGGAGGTGAAGGTTTTGGCTGGCCTAGTCTTTGTCTGGGTGCAGGGACAGTAAATCCTGTGATGCCTTTAATCAGGCACATCAGCGGCCTGAACAGAGCATGGCCCAGTGGTGGCCTGGTATGATTTCATGCCCAGTGTCCAGTTTCTTCGCATTGAAAGCAAGAACTCTTTCCTTGATTGGCCTTGAGTTTTCCTTTGAATGACTTGAGTGTGCTTAAAGTATTGCCAATTGCAACAGCCATAATTTTGGCCTGCCATTTTTTCTTTGTTCTTCTCCTTTTCATCTTCTTCCAGATTCTGACTGCTGAGTGTGAAAAAGGCTGTGTCCAGCAATAGGATCATAGGGACCTCTGAAGTTTTCTTAATTTGTGCCAAATATCTGGGGTACATTGTCTAATGAAATGCTGTCCCATTAATGCCTGTTTCTCCTTAGAAGATGGATCTATGTTCATATATTCCTAATCAGCCTCAAAAGTCATTGAATTTTCCTCTTTGCCCTGTGTTACTTCTCTTACCTTTTCATAATTAACAAGTTTATTAATGGACCCCTTTCTTCCAATGATAAGAGCAGTCATCATTTTAGATCTCATATCCAGTCCATCCCTGATTTATCATCCAAGCTTGGTTCTATCAGAGAGACAGTAACTTATCTGGGGGTGATCCCCTTCTCTTTCTGTACCATATTATTCATCTGCATATCTCCTAGCCTCTTCTAGGATATTTTATTTTTCATCTAGGGTACAGTAAGCGGCCAAAACACATTGAACATCCTGCTATGAGAGGTCAAAAGCAAGGGTCATTTGAAATCCATCTAAAAACTTCCTAAGATCTACTAAAAATCAGCCTAAATGTTCTCTGTATTGTTGCATATCTACACTGAAAAAGAAACATGGACTGGAGTAGTCCTCATTACATCTGCGACCTCTCTTAGGGGAAGAATGAGCTGTGAGTTGGAAAGGTAAGAAACTCCACTCTGAGTATGTCCTACAGGGTTAAAGGTATCTGAGGAGCCTGAGGAGGGGGTGGGGAATACTAGGTCTTTCTGGGAAGCTAGCTACTGATGGAGTTTCTGTGTCACCTTGAGAGGGTGGAAGTAATACACTTGTCTGGGAATTATAAGGAAGAAGTTTAGGAGACCTTCTAGTGTGGTTTCTTTCATTAAACCAGTAGGGGAGACCTGTATGCCCCAAACAGACAGGTAGGGGACTGAGGGTGGGTTCATCAATGTTATTGATCTCTTCTTCTGGGGCTTCTTTAAATACCATATCTCTTGGCCTTTGCAGAGGGATGGCCCTGGGAATTATTTTTTTAAGGCAGTAGAGACAGAAACTTATTCCTCAACATTAAAACAAAGCCTTAGAAAGTTCAAAGAACAAAGATAGGGTCTGTTATTTATTGACTAAAATACTCCAGCTCTACTTCTGCATACTCACAGCCAATTTAATTGACCTTCATCATCTGTTACGTTTGTCCAACTCAGGGCCTCTGACACATGTTTCTAAGTTATCTGAATTTCTGTTAGAAGAAACACAGATGGGGACTTATCCAGATTTTGAAGGGAAGAGGGAAGGAGGGCATATGTTTCCTGAAAATGGAGATCTAAGCTCTTACTGTTAAGGGTAAGATTTCCTAGTGTCTATGATGACAGTTTGGGAAGTTGGTGGAAAACATAGCAGAAAGGTGAACTGGGATAGTTGCCTGAGGTTAGTGGGAAAACATAGTGAAAAGGTAAATTATGATGGCTCTCTGAGGCCAGTTGGGAAATGAGACCCTGAGAAGGTGATTCACTGAGCATAGCATTATGGCTTGTGTCTAGATGTTCCCTCAAAGCCTCATGCAGTAATAGATGGAGCTTTTTCAGAGGTGGCTGGATCTAGTGTGTGTAATGCTGGGATTAAGGGTGTGTGATTACTAAACCAATACACTGATTGGTTTGGCACCACTCTAAGCCTGGTAGCCTGAATAAGATAAAAGGGGCAGGAAGAAGCTGCAAAGGCCCCTTGGACTTGATACTTGCTACCTTTTCCCTGCCTTGCTATTTCTCCTCTGAGATGCCACCCTGCCTCGGAGCCAGCTGACTGTGGACTAAAACCTCTACAAAGTGTGAACCAAATATATCTTTCCTCCTTTAATTTTGGGTGTTGAGGACATTGTTTCAGCAATGAGAAAAGTAAGACAGATAGTTAAAAATAAAAGGCTACCTAAGGGAACAGTGCAAATGAGAGTTTTGATAGTAGTAAGCCCAAAAAGGGGAACAGAGAAGTAGATGCCTACTCAAGCAGGAGACCAAGTTACGAATAGCTATTCTCCCCCAAAGAATGAGAAAACTGAATAAAATATTCAGTTTAATATGCACAAAAGTGGGAACAAAAGAGAGGTATTAAACTTCAGGGAGCATGCATATGAAACCTGCATGGCCCATATAAGTTTTCTTGTACCTGACAGAATCTAAAATGATCTGTTCTATGACTCGGTTAGTGGCAGACACTTTGGCAGCTCTTCACTGTCTGCTTTGTACCCATAATGAGTGAACAAAACCTAGAAAGAGAAGAAAGGAAAGGGAGAGAAGCGAGAAAAGGGAGAAGAAAAAACTAAGCTGTCCCCATGGGCCTTACCCCCTGGCTGTACTTCCCAAGAAAGTAATACTGACTTTGGGTCTTGAAGAAATTCTTTCAGGTTCTTGATGTCCCAAAGAATTGGACAAGACACACAGATAAGGTAGGGAGGATATCTATCTCTTGAAGGAGGAAAAGAGCTATGCTTAGCAGAGTGAGAGTGGGCTCCTGAAAAGGCTCACAGTGGCCTGAAGATAATAGCAGAACTCTTTTGTATCTAGAATTCCTAGATTGTTTTTCCCTTGTGCAAATAAGTCAGTTGTCCTGTCAGAAATTCACTTTGCCTTATTACTGTGTGATGAATTCAGCAAATAAATTACAGGCTTTTTGGTATAATGAGCAAAGAATTGTAAGCACACTGTCCAAATGGCACACAGGCTACATTTATTGAAGGTCATGGGAAGTTGTGCTCAGGTGCATGCAGACAAAAATATGGCATGAACAGAAAAATGGTGCCAGAATGACAGGAAAGTAAAAGGCAATGCACATAGAAGGTTTTTGGAATTTAAAGAATATGCACCTTAGCCAGATACTTCCCCATCAGTCTCTAGGTGTGATTGTCAGGAATGATTGACAATGTGCTGAGTCATCTCAAGGGCTTTTTTTTTTGGTTAAATTCTTTTATTGGTACATTTTAGGTATGCAACACAATTACGTTTCTCACTGGGACTTGTACCTTCACATAATGCATCTTGGTTCTTATTTTTCCCCATTCCTAGCCCTCCCTTCCCTATTTACAAAGACTTTATTTCCATTTCTCATCATTTTTCCTTTCCCTTCTTTCCTTTCCCCTGTCCCTCCCACTACCCCTACCCCTTTGGACCTTTTCTTCCTATTTTGCATTATTGATTATTCATTCTAATCATTGGTA
>NW_004624809.1:3312373-3351441 GCF_000247695.1 Heterocephalus glaber
TAGAGGAAAGCTATTGATTTTTGTGTGTTGACCTTGTAATCAGCTACTTGACTGAATTTGGTTATTAAGTCTAGAAGACTTTTGGTGGAGTTCTTGGGGTCTTCTATATACAGTATCTTGTCATCTGCAAATAATGACTATTTGACAAGTGCTCTTAATGTACCTGTCTGTCTCACAATCCACTGGGATCTTAATTACATTTATGAGATGTAGTACATATTTATGAGCCCTTAATAAGGTTTTAGTAGGATGAAGGTGATAGAAAATCAGTCCAGGAGATCCAACATGAGTGTGCTCTTAAACAAAGCAGCAAAGATCTGTTTTTTTATGTTGTACTCTACCTGTTTTAGGACAATGGTAGGAGGAATGACCTCAGGGTGCCCTTTTAAATTTAAAAGAGTGGAAGGGAGTGGTTTCCTCAGCTCTACTGTTTTACATGCACTAGCCTGGCACCAGGTTTAAGCTGTTCTAGTGAAGGCTCACTTGGTTTTGTGCAAGTTGTAAATGAAGAATTGAAGGTAGCATTTCCTGATTGGTTCTGTGTACAATGTTCAGGAACTTCAGTCATCCTGGGCTCTGTGATACTCCAAGACTGACAGACTTTTCATAGTTTAGCCAGTTTGCCCCAGCCCTAATCTCCTACCTCAGTAATGCCTGAGTAAGTTTTCACTTCTGAAGTTGTAAACAGAAGCAATTCACACACATTTAGGAGACCTTTGCTATTGCTTACAATGGGTGGTCACAGCAATGATAATGCTGATATCTTGGTCTCTAAAAAGTAATAAAAGATCTTCATAAAGGAAAACCTTGATATATTTTATTTTTAAGGACATGATTTAATTAAAAAAGAATAATGTTATCTATGTCTATCTATTCATATCTTTGTTATCATCTATATGTTTATCTATCCTTCTCTTATTATCTGTCATACATTTCCATATATCGATTTACCTGCCTATCTGTTCACCCAGAGGAAGATGTGCCCCAATCTAATACCTTGGTAATATGATCACGGGTGTCAATTATTTTATTATTAGCTTTTAATTAACTAAATTTCTGTAATTGCTGCTCATCAGCAATAAAAGTTTTAAAACTGTTGGCAACCAAACTCTGTTTAAAACCCTTAGCACAGTGGTGGTGAACCTATGGCATGTGTACTATTGTGTTTTTCTTTTAGGAAAAAAGATGTTACTGTACAGTTGTTTATTCCTAACTAAAAACCTCAATATTCAGGTTTAATTGCAGTGCTGGGACTTTGCAATAAATAAGTGGGTTTTTGGTTGCATTTGGTACTCAGTCTCCAAAAGGTTCGCCATCACTGCCTTAGCAGCTGAACTCTGGTTAGGTTGAAGACGTCAAGCACTCTGATAGTAGTAGGTCTCATATGTTCCTTCCAAAGAGTCCTGACTCATCTATTCTAAAAGGTATATATGGGCTTTATCATCTTTTATCTAAAACTAAAGGCCTGAGAAAGTGGTCTTGTCAAAATTGCATCTGTACACATAATATTCATCACAGTACAGGTGATCCAGAAGATGTACACAGTGCTAAGTGGTCCAGGAAAATACATTTTTAGATAAGCACATTTGCTGTGTAGACGCCTTTTCATATTCTCTCGCCCTTATAAAAACCCTAATGTCTCATTCTTATTTTGCAGTTCCTCTCTTAGAAACTTGCTTGCTATCCCCTTGGCATTATACTTGGATCCAAACCAGCTTTTGTCTTTTCTACATTTTTTGTGATTGGTAAAATTCTTTTTTCCACCTTAGTCACTGGTCCTCTAATTAATATCTTGCACAGCAATTTCTTTTATTTCTTCACAAAAATTTGTTTTGTGATAATATTACAAAATTATATTTAATAAAAACAGATTTTTTAGTGCTCTTTGGAAGAGAAAACAAATATATTTATGTCTTTATTATTTACTTCAGTAGGTAAGTAACCCTAATAAAAATATATCATTAAAGAAAAGGCTGATTTCTGTCATTAAATCTCTTGTTTTGAAGTTGACAGTTTCTTTCTTCTTCAATATATTATCTTGTTTTTTTTCTAATTGTGAACTCAGAAAGTTTGAGTTTACAATGATTGATCCTCAATTACCATCATGTTTCTGCTGCCCTGTCGTATTTCCTCTTTTCTCTCTATTTCCAATTTAAAGATATTCTGCCCATCTGTCTGTCTGCTATCTATCTATCTTTTATCTAATTACCTATCATCTCCCATATTTCCTTCTGTCCTTTTTTACAAAAGCAGTGATATATCATGCTTTCCTGTGCCTTTCATTTGTCACTTAGTAGATCCTGTATATGATGGAGAAATGCGCTGTGATTCTTACAGTTTCTTCTCTGTAAGTAGGGTATCTTTTTTCTTTATTTAAAAAATTTCCCATTAATTTAGTTTTCATAATCTTCACTTATATAGCCTATTACAATTTTGTTAATATTTTTATTAAACTTACACGTTCTTGACCATAACCTCTTTTTTTTTTGACACCTGGGATCGAACTCAGGTCCTTGCTCTTACAGGGCAGGCAGCAGAACCACTGAGCTAAACCCCCAGCCCATAACCTCTTAAAATGTTCCCCTGTCACACTATTTTTTCTTTCCTCTGATATTCCGATTACATGCACCTTAAACTACTGGATATTGTCTCACAGATCTCAGATATCCTGTTTTTTTCCCTATCTGTTCCATCTTGATTTTGATACTTTCTGTCCCCTGTTGTTTAAATTTATTGATTTTTTTTTTCCTGCTGTGGCCAGTGTGCTGTTAAGGTCACTGAATGCCTTCGTGTTTATTATTTTGTAGTTTTTGCATGTCGATTTAGTTGTTTTTGGTTGTAGTCTACTTTTATCTACTAAAAGTCATCATCTATTCATGCATGTGTTCACCTTCCTACTAGGTTTTAAAGTAATACCCATATTAATTATCTTAATTTTGTCATTCAGTTTTGTATGCGTATTTCAAAATATGTTGTACAGAATAAATACATACAAAATATTTGTTAAATAAAAAATAAGAGATGATAAAAAAGAAAAAATATTTATCATGTCGAATTACTATGTCCTATCTAATAACTAATTTCTGGCATATCTGTAGTTCTGCCTCTATTGACTATTTCTGTTTATTGTCTTCCTTTAAAATTTTTTGTAATATTTTTCTATATGTTGAACATTATGTATAAAATATATCAGAAACCCCATTACTCCTCAAAGAAATCACTTCTGAAGGAATCGGACCACTGCCATCCTGGTTTGAACGGAGACCACTTCAAATCCCTTCCCCTGCTATACTTTTACACCTGTTGCAGATGTATCTTCGTGGGTTGATGAGGCCCAGGAAGCACAGGTACACCCTCTAATTCTCAATCATTGCTCAGCCCTGCACTTGACAACATGCAACTCCTTATACGTTCTCAAGTTTGGTCCTGGGTGAATAGCCACAACTCCTTTGTACTGAATTCTCCCCGTGAAAGTCCCAATGTGACTTTTTCCTTCCACAGCCCCCCTTTTTATGCTCATGACCCTATAAAGACCTTATAGCCAGTATGAGAGTTAGCTGGTTTGGTCTCTGTGCCAGAGTGGTCCCTCTCAGGTTTATTCAGAAATAAACCTGTCCTGATGATCTCATACTCCTGGTTCTTTTCCTTTTTGTCCTAGCAACTCCCTTCTCCTGTAGCTCTCCTTCTGTGTGAGGCTGAATCAGTCTAACCAGTAGCTGGAATAGGTTTCTTGTGCTATGGGTTTACTTTTAGTTTCTCATTGATGACAAATGTTTTAAGGGTGGGTTCAGAGTTTTGCTTCTGTAGAAAATCCTATTATACGATTCAATCTAGTAATCACCCTTCCAAGCTGTGGGAATGTTCCCTGCTTGTCTTATACCAGGCATACAAGGTTTTTGGCCATTGGAGAGTTACCTTTTCTCTTTCCATCCTTTATATTGTGCACCCTGGGATCCCTTTCTCTCTACTGTCCCAACCTCCTCCTGTGGAGTGCCTTGTATGAGTTTCACTCAGCAGTCCTGTGTCACTCACAGCTGCCTGAAACCTGTTGCTGTTCCTGTACATCACAGGGAAGATGCCTCTTTACCCTCCTGCCCTTTTCCCAGCCTTTGGCCTGTGTACTTGGCAAAGATCAGTTGGAAAAGGGGGCTAGTGCGGTAAGCTTTCTCTGGATTTGGTATTCCTAGTGATTCTAACTCAACATGCCAGTCTACACTTACCCATCAAAAGTCTAGTAAAAATTTGGATGATTTTCCCTATTCTGTTTACTGTGGATTTATCTACACTCCATTGCTACCAAGGAGGCACAAGCAGCGAATTTCTTCTAAGAAAAGTTCATCACTGAGGAATTTATTGTTTTTTATCTCTTCACATCCTTAGCTTTCTGATGGATTTCTTTTAAAAGAAACTACAATAAAAATTTTAGTTTGGCTCATTCTCATTGTGAGAGTTGAAACAATGTTCTATGTATTGGTTGGTTAGGTCTGCTGTAACAAATGTCACAAACAGCAGGGTTAAATCAGCTAAATGTCAAGGTCAGGGTGTGGGCAAGGGAGTTTCTTCTGAGGTTTCTTTCCTTGATTTATAGATTCCTGTCTTCTCCTTGTGTTTTAACATGGTTTTTCTTCCCTGTGGGAGTGTTTGTGTCCTAATTTCCTATTCTTATAAAGACACCAGTTACATTGGATTGGGGGGTGTGCTAATAGATTCATTGTATTTTAGTTACCACTTTAAAGAAACTATCTCCAAATATAGTCACATTATGAGGAGCTGAGAGTAGGACTTTAGCATATGAATTTTAGGGGAAACACAATTGTACCCATAACACCCTCTTTGAAATCTTCTATCAAGCCATTACTTTTAATTCTTCTGAGTCAGTTTGTTTTAGGTGATTCTTTTGAGTACATCATAAAGTTGTATCTTTTTTTTAAAAGCACATTTATTCAGCATCATGTCAGATTAATACATTTAAAAATAAACAACATGTGTACAAAAAGAAAAAAAATGTCACCATTAAAACCCGTTGTCAGAATGTTTTACACTTTCCACAGCTGAGAAAAAATAAAATAATTTACAATACTATTAGTTACAAATACAGTTCTCAAATTAACTTTGCTGAACAGTGTAATTTTCTTGTTAGCCAAGAAAGTGCTGGCTAAAACTGCTACTTTCTGACTCTGTGTACCTTCTATACACCCCCTTATAAATTTTCTCAGGAAGTGTATTAGTTAGAGTTCCTAGGGGAACAGAATCAATTATATATATACATATACATATATATATTCATAGAATATATATACACATATATATGTAAAATTATGCAAGTGTATTTATTAGGTAGATTTACAGGATCAATGGTAGATGATCTGTTACCAGGTTTTGGGGTACTGGAGTCTCTTTCTAGTGGTAGTTTCTAGATTATTTCTGTCCTGAACAAAGAATTGGTTAAGAGAAGCACAAAATGTAGAGGGATTTTACATTTATGAAAGATATGAAAAGAAAAGAAAGATGCTCTGCAGAGTGAGCTTGGGTCAACCAATGGTGAGACAAGATATACAATCTGCAAACCACAGGGTGGCATCTGGTTTGATGGTGGCCATCTTTTGTATTTCTCACTCCTCAAACTGACATCAGTTCTAGGGTGTCCTATCAAAAATCTGCTCAAGTTCTCATGAAAATAACTGAAAATAGGACTTTCTGATTGGTTCCACACGTAGGGATTTCGGAACTGTTCTGCACATCTGTCCTGGAATTTTGTAATTGCCAGGTCACATCTACTTCCCCAGCCAGTTTGCTGTGCCCTAATCTCTGGCTTCAGCTCCTGTAGCTGTTCAGCCCAGGAAGATAAACACTGTAGAACAAGAGGGACACAGCATCGATTTAAGGCCAAAAGTCTGGAAGCTTACTGGAGGGTTGCTGGTATGAGTCTGCATTGGAAGGCTGAAGAAACTAGAAACTGATGTTCAAAGATGATGGCAGCCAAAGACAGACTTGGTCAAGCAGACTAGAGCTCTTAAAAATGTACACCAACTTCCTCCTTCATTCCCTTTCATTTCATCCAGGCTAAAATCCTACTGGATGATGCTACCTACAATCAGCATGGACTTTTCCACCTTAGTTTGCTAGGTTGCATGTCAATTAGCTCTGAAAAACACTCTATAGATACATGCAGAAGTGTGTCTTAGGAATCTTCTAGGTATTCCTTAATCCAATCAAGTGAATATATCATAATAAACAGTCACAAGGAAGGTGCCAGAACTGAGATATAACAACACAATGCTGACACAAGCAACAATACAGTAGCAAGCTCACAAATGTGTATACCAAAAAGTCATGTCTTTATTTGTTAAATGAGCTAACCACATTTCAACTTGTTAACTAAATTGCTAAATATGATCTTATATCTGTAGTATCATTTTATATTATAAATGTTAGTAAATACATAAATGTGAAAATAGATTTAAGAAGATAGAGTGCTTTTCACTATCATAGTGCTATCTACTCTCTTCCCTTTTCCTTCTTTTAAATTTTAGTATTCTTTGATGTTAGGAATGTTTATATTTTTATTCTAGAGGTTATTTTATGTTAATATCCTTAAATAAAGCCCTTTTTTGCTGTCTTTGTTGAAGAATAAATTTTTACTGGCAACTTTTTCTTCCTTTTCCCTTTTCTCTCTTCTATTATCTAATTTTAACCAATGGTATTAGTTTAGTGTTGATATTTGTACTTTTAAATATCCTTAAGATTGCATAGTGTAAGTAAAATGTTATGCCAAACCATAACTTATGAGATAATCAAAGAATGTAATTCCTGTCTTTTTCACCCAAGTTTTATTTAGTGCCATTTAAAAATTACTTGGCCATATTTAATATTTGTGTACTATTCTTTAACATTATTATCTTTCTTTCTCTTTGATAATTTCTTGATCCTTTGAAGCTTATCCCATAATAAATATTCCAGAAAGGGCACTTGGAGAAATATTCCCTGGGGACTTTTATACTCACAGAGGAGCTCAGATGAGAAGAGGGTGTCTGCCTCTCATTTTCTTTTATTTTATTTTTTTAGTAACTTGCAGATGTCTCTTCACTGTTTTTCTTGTGCTGACATTGTAGCGTGAAGTGTGACGGTGCTCTCCTTTTCTATTAATTATGAATGTCTTGCTCTATTTGCCTGAATGCACAAACAACCTCTTTCTACGTGTTTGAGCTATAATTTTACTGTAAATTTTCTTTGTATTGACCTGAGTGTTTTCTCAGGTGCATATATGCCATTTCAGAATACATATTCTTCTTTTTGTGACTTTTTTTTTTTGGTACCGGGGATCGAACTCGGGTCCTTGTGCTTGTGCAGCAGGTGGCGAAACCACTGAGCTAAATCTCCAGCCCTAGTGACTTGTTTTTAAAACTTGTTTTCAAACATACTTCTTTTTTGGTACTACTTGTCCATCCCCCAATTTTTTGATAATTCTCTCTCAGGTCCCCTAGCCAATTCTATCATTTAGGGGAGTCATTGGCTATGCTTACAGATGATTAGTAAATTTTATATTTCCTCTACCTTCTACATTTGCTCAAAGTGTAGTACTTTTCTTCTTTTGTCATTCCTGTTGCCCCATATGATTTATAGGAAAAGAGTTAGAAATATTTAATACTAAGAGCCTGTCATAGTTCTTCTGAAAGCCTGTTGTATCTTTGGCTTTCAACTTCAATAGTGATAGAAACAAATATTTGTATGATGTGAATGATAGAAAACTACAATTACATTAAAGATACCAAGCATCCATTTAACTTTCATACATTTGAGTGTGGTCCTAGTGGAAAGAACGTATTGCTGATTAAACTTTTACAATTTTTAAGCAAAGGCCCAAATTTTCCATGTGTGGTCAAGAATATTCTTTTACATAATTTAGCTTGCAGGGTATTCTTTTGTTTTAGTGTTTAAAGAGGTTTTGAAATATGATACAGAGAGCTAAGTAGTAAGGTATAAATCTTGTGTTGTATTTATAGCCTTCACATTCTTTATCCTTATTGCTTGATTTGGTAAAAGTTGTTTGACTTTTAAATCTTTGGAATTTTTATTTTAAAAAGTGAATTAAATTTGCCCACTGAGTCAAGTGACTAATGACAATGGGAGAAAATATTCTTAGAATAGAATAGGACAATATTGTAATTATAAAGACACATGTAGAAATTAGAGTCCAAGACCACCTAGGCTTTAATCTCAATTTTCTCATTTACTATATGACCTTGAGCAAATTAGTCAACCTCTCTAAGCTCAATTTCCTCATTTGTAAAATGAGGATAATAACGACCAACTCCTGTGTTGTAAAGATTAATGAGATAGCAGATATCACAATACGTGCTAACTCTTTTAGACTTTTAAATTTATATCAATAAAAGAAATCTTGGCTTGACTTTCTTTGCAGATTGTAGCCATGGTAACACATACTCCAGGAGGACTATATCTGTTAAGTTAAATACTTATTGAATGCCTTCTGGATGCTGAGACACCACTGTAGATTTGATTGATATAATAATGAATAAAATATTCAAAATTCATGCATTTATACAGCCATAGAGCTTACATCTGTAGGATTATATTTATCATGTTTTCTCGCTAAATTCTCTCTCTCTCTCTCTCCTCCCCTCCCTCCCTCTCTCCTTCTGTTCCTTCCTCCTAGATCCTATTGGTTTTGTTATTCAGTAGCCTGCTTGTAAAAGTGACTTGCCAACTAAATGTTACAGGGTTCTGGGTTGCTTGCCTCTCCTTTCAACACTGGATTCCAGGTTCTTCTCATCTCAAACAAAGAATTAAAACAAATGAGCAAAAAGACAGTGACAAAGCTTATTCAAGAAGGCAAAAGTGAAGAGTTGAGGAGAAACTGGCTCTGTAGAATGAGCTTGGGCTGAGTAAAGAGAAAAAGAGGGTAAGAGCAAGGGTAAAATACTATCATAGAAAGTCATGATAGCAAGCTCTCATACCTGCTTTTCTTTTATGCTGTCCAAACATCAATGAAATCCAAGAGAACTTCTATATACAGGTCTTGAGAGATGGTACTGGGATCCCATGCCTCAGGCTGAGGTCAAGTGTAGGCTATTCTATTGAAAACCTGTTTCACTTCTCAAGAAGTCTACAATCAGGGTTTTGGGAACAGTTCTGCGCATGTGTCCTGGGATCTTATAGTTAAGTAGTCATGCCTACTTCCCCAGACAGTTTTGCCATGTCCTAATCTTCTATTTCAGTTTTGTTTTTCTGGAAACCTGGACTGATAGAAGAACCTTTTAAGATTTTAAGAACCCTTTACCTTCCAATAATTCCATGCATTATTTGTAGATAAAAGTTTTCTTTTCTAAAACAATATTTCCTTTTTAAAAATCTGAGACTTTCAACCTGCTTGGATAGTTTCCTTTTAATTTGGAAAATGTAGCTGGAAACCAATTGGAACTGTAACATAATATGTAGCATGGCTATCTCTTGAGGCTAGTTGAATTGCAGCTGTATCAACACTATTTTAGTTGCTCTCTTTACTACTTTTCCTCGTCTAGGTTAATGTTACAGAGAAGTTTGTGGGAAGCAACAAAACAGCAGAAGGAATTTTTTGATACAAATATAAATAGCTCTGGGAGGAGGAGGAGATAAGGAGGTGAGAGAATAATGCTTTGCTAGATCCCTTTTGGGTATGAAGGATAAGAGAAGCTAACTATACTTCAAAACTTATATTTCAAATGTTCTTATCTTCTTTTTATGTATAATACTCAAGTAAATGCCAGAAAGAAATCATTAAATGGTAGAAACTTTTAAGATGATTGTGGGAAAAAAATTGGAATATAACCAGATCTGAAAATTATTCTTGCAACACAATTTTTCTTAGAGGAAACAGGAAATCTAAAGAAATTTGCAAAGTTTTATAAAAGAAAAATGAATTTAAAACTTCTGATGCTAGATATTGAAGGATACCTTGAGAGGGAACCTAATCACTGCTGTGTCTCTAGGCAGGTTGTGTGTTTTGAGTCATATTTTAAAGCCCTCTCACTGAGATTAAGAGTCTGCAACTCTTCTTAGCTCTCTATTTCAGTATCAAATAATTTCTATTATAGAAAATTTTCTTTTTATCTAATATAATTTTTCTCTTATTCTGGTCCAATTGGAGTTGGAGAGAAGCTGGTGATTATTCCTTCTGTGAGAGCTCTTCATGTGCTATAGATTGTTATTAAATGTTCTCAAATCAACCTTTAATTTTCGTGCTGAATAATATCTATTCTCTTGACCTCCTTTAATAAATCTTTTTCCAAACCCTTCAATCACTATTGTAGCTTTCTGCTACACCAGCTCATTTTCCCCTCTGCATAGTTGTAGAACACAGAGACAGAATATTTTTGAAAGAGTAGGAGTTTGATGAAAAGGTTTAATCTTTTGTATTTGTGTATATGTGTACCTTTCTTTATACAATAGATATTTAAAATAGCATTTTTGCAAATCAAGTGATATTTTTGTACTCTTAGGAAGCTTACCTTTTAAAGTGGGTATTTTTAAAAAGATGAAATCTTTTGTTTGGAAAATGTAGAGAGATGATTTCTTAAAGTCAGATTTTTATGTTTATGCAGAGTTTTCTAAATTAGAGTTCATCTCTATTATTATTTCATCCAGTCTTTTTGTTCCACAGCAATTCTGTAACCACGTTCTGCTTGTGGATCATTATATTTTAGATTTGCTTTTGAGTGCTGCATTTGTACAATCAGCTCAATATTTATTTGGCAACCATTTTAATGACTCTTGCCAAACAGTGGAAAATAAATTACATTCTGCTCTTTGCAATCCAGAGGAAAAACAAAGTAAGACAAACTTTTGGAATCTAAATTGAGGGGAATGTGTTTTAAAATGAGACCCTCAAAATGGCAGAGACTATCTGGGAACAAGAAAGATTTTTGCAAGAAGTTTCACTTGAGGGCAAGGCATAACTTTTGCAGGAGAAGAAACAAGGAAAGTAATTGTGGAAAGAACTGCCTGAGAAGAGGAACGGTGGCACTGGACGGAGTCTGAGGAGCTTCCCCGAAGAGGATAAGGGGAAACAACTCACCTCACACACAGAATAAACTTGCTGGCCCTTGTCATGGAAAAAGAATTTTGAGAACTTCTCAGTAGAAGGCACAGAAAGGATTTATTTAGCAGAAAAGCATTACACACTCAGAAGGGAGTGCAGAAATTCAGAGTGGGGGGCAGTATGGTCTGGAGCTAGGTATAATTTTATTGGCTTGGACACCTCTTCAAAATGGGTGACTTAGGGCATGTCTGTCTACTGCCTGTCAGGTTACGCATGTGGGGGCCTGTGTTGGAGTGCAAACCATTTACATGTGTTTGGAGTTGAAATATGATGCTACTAATATTCCTTGAGGTTGAAGTCTGTGAGAGGAAGGGCAGTTAACAGATGAAAAGTGCAGATCCACAAGCCCATTTACAGCTTATAGTATCTTTAATATCGTTAGGAATTTTATTTTTGAGTGGATTTCCTAAAAGGGGAAAATTTTTTAGTAACTTTTGTTTCCGGAAGCTGTGTTTTTCTTAAAAGTCCAATTTTCAATTTATGATTTTTTTCTTATCTCCTTTCCACCTGTCTTTATTTCTTTTAGTCTACCTAAATAGGACTTTCAAATGACCAGTAAAGAATCAGCTTTAATAAAGAAGAGGGAAAAAGCCTGGAAAGGGAGTTCAGAGGATTCTGATGTTGTATTTAGAATATGGATTTAGGAGTGTAGGCAATCAGTAGTCAGTGATCAGTTTTAATGGGGTCAAAATGAGGCTAAAGGTTTTATTTAAAGAAGAAGATATATATATACACATATCACAAATCAAATCACAATCTGTTTATTTTAGGGCAATACCCTCTTATGTGGTCTTAATTATGTGGAAAGATTAGCATAATGATGTAAGGCTGTATAAAGGCTATCACATTAACAATGTAGCCAGTTGAACTGGTGCTGAGGTGTATTTTTCCCTGACTCATCTTGTAACATGCTTTTAGCTATGTCTCCAATCTCTGGCTTATTAATTCCTCCCATTTTCCTGAACTTTTCAAAAAGACTTCCAACTGATATGGAGGATTTCTGGATATTCCATCCATAATTCTGTTTGCTGACCTCAAGTCAGTTTCAGTGGTTTACAATGATTGAAACCAATGTTCTTTAATAATCTATGCACAGAATGCAGTGGAATGAATGAAGACAAGATGCCAGAATAGTTTGGCATCTGCCATCATGCAGTTAAGAAATGATGCCCTTTGAATTAGGACAGTGGCAGTTACAGTGTAGGAGTGAGGCCATATTTATTGAGATATGACAGTGGAAATGGATATGAAGATGAATAGCTAGCACCTTCTGTAACTTTATTACCAAGGTGGATCATGCTTGATGTGGCTGGTAATGTGAATGCAGCCATTAATCATGATTGTCAACTTGACTGGATTAAAAGACACTGAACAGATTAGTAAAGCACACTTTGGTTGTGTCTACAGAATGTTTCCAGAGATGACTGGCATATAGGTCAGTGTCCTAGTTACTTTTCTCTCCTTGCTGAGACAAATTATCTGACACCCGAAGTTAAAAGGGGAAAGGTTTATTTAGTTTATAGTTTGTTGAAGTTTCAGTCCATAATCAGGTGGCTCCAAGGGACAACCATTCATGGTGGACAGATAGTAGTAAAGAAACAAGACTTTAAGAGCATCTTTCTGTCCTCTTTGTCTTATTCAGACTACTTAGGGCAGGTAACACTCACCCTTAATCCCAGTGCCCTCAGGCCTAACCCCACCATGAATCAATCATGCACTCTAAATTGAACCACCTCCAAAATAGCCCAATTTCATTTGCATGAGGCTCTCAGGGGACATCTAGACACAAGCAGTAACAGTCAGGAAACTGAGTGGGGAGGACTCACCCAACTGTGAATGGTACCATCAAATAGGCTTGTAATCCAGATAGAATGGAAGAGGAAGAAGGAAGAAGTTGGCTTGCATGTGAAAAGCTCCATTCTGCTGGCCTGGGTGTGTCTTTTGCTACTGCCAATGTCTGTGGATGTCAGAGTCCGGTTTCTTCAGCCTTACAGTTATATGAGCAACTCTGAAAGGAGCTTCTATTCCTTCAGTCTTATCCTGGTGCTGCACCCTTGACCCTTCTACAGCTTTCAGCATCTTGCAGTGAGCTGTGATTGAATACTCTGGCTCTTGAACATTCAAACAACCATTGTGGACTCTGCTTCTGAATATATATATATATACATATACATATATATATATATATACATATGTGTGTGTGTGTGTGTGTGTGTATATATATATAGTAGTTTGGGGAGACACTTCAGATCTAAAGCATAATGTTAGACAAGTAGCAGTATTATTAACACACATGGGAATGTTGAAGGAGGAATTAGTAGTGAATGATAGTGACTACTATATATATTTCAGACAGTTTCACTCCAACTTTTAATTCATTATAGGGTGTCATATATTCAGGTCTTAGTCTGTTTAGTACTGTTATTACAGACTGAGATGGAGAAATTTCAGTTCTAGGGGTCAAAATGTTCAAGATTAAATTGCAGAAGGTGCAGCTGTCTAACAAGGTTGCTCTGTGTTCCCAAGATGGCAGTTTGATGTTGCATTCTCTGGAGGGAAGGAGTGCTGTGTCTGCACATGGCAGAGAGGTAGAAGGGTTACAAGGAAATTTCCTCCATTAACAACTTTCATAATAGTATTAATTCATTCACCTCCCTAAGGCCATACTCCTCAATCCTGTTGCCTGGAGCATTAGGTTTGAATATGAAATTTGGAGGGAGTGTAAGCATTAGAACCATAGAAACCTGTGTCTTCTTTTCTTTTCTCTCTCTCTTCTTTCCTCCCTACCTTCTGCTTCTCTCTCCCTATCCTCCCTTTCTTTTCTCCTTTAGCACATCCTTTCCTCTCTTCCTTCTATATAGTAATAATCAAATTTCATAGTAAAACAAGCAACCTCCTCTCATACCCAACACAAACAATTCAGAAATATATACAACTCAGATATTGGAAGGTGGGATGGTTTAGCTTGATTTTGTCAACTTGATTGTCTTGCGAGCTACCAAGGGAGTGGTGGATCAAACTTGTGGATGAGTAATAGAGACCTGAGCTTAGGTTCTACATCTGGTCTCTTGCTTAATCCTCTCTGGCACTTTTCCACTCTTCTGCCTCCTGGCCATCATAAGCTAAGCATCTTTGCTGTACCATGCCTTTCTGTCAAGATGTTTCAGCAATGGAGCCATCTGATTGGAATGTATCCCTTTAAAATGTGAGCTAAATAAACTCTTCTCCTTTAAGTTTCACATGGAGGTGTTGTGTCCAGAAATGACTAATACTGTGGGGGTGTCCTACATGAAGAAATTGACAAAATATTTTATTTTTTATTTTTTTGGTACTAGGGATCGAGCTCAGGTCCTTGTGCTTGCGCAGCAGGTGGCATAGACAAAATATTTTGAAGTGTCTACCCCACTCTCTGTCTTTATACATTTCAAAAATTTTTGTGTGGCTGCAAGGACCTTCACGTTGTCTTACCTTTCTTGTTGCTACCTTTGTATCTAGGGCCTTTTTCATCTATGACTACCCTATATCTTATTCCCCAGAGAACATACTCTGTACTGTTTTTAAGGGAAGTTAACACACACAGATTATTTATTTTTTTCAGAGTTTTGGAGGAATGAACTGTGTATTATCAGGAAGAGCTCCCTTGGGGTAGGAAAACATCTCAAGTCCTCATGTTAGAGATATCTTGTTATTCAAAGTGTTTCTGAACCACATCATTACTAAAGTTGTTTCATCACATTGTTCTGTCACTTTTCTTCATTATGTTCTTGACATTCCTCATTTTCCTGCTTTGTTTTGCCACTTTTTTTTTAAATACTTTTATTGGTACATTTTAGGTAAACAATACATTTACATTTATCATTGGATACTTGTACCTGTACATGATGTATCTTGGTTCTTATTTTTTCCCCATTCCCTGTCCTCCCATCACCCCCTCCACCCTTCCCTATTTAAAAAGACTTTGTTTCCATTTTTTCCTTTTCTCATCATTTTTCCTTTCACATATTTCCTTTCCCTTACCATGCCCACTTCCCCTACACCTTTGGACCTTTTCTTCCTATTTCACATTATCAATTATTCATTTTGATCATTTTAATCCTTATTTACACTTTCAGTTTCTCACACTAGAGAAACTATTCGGTATTTATACATGTGTGTCCTATTTATTACACTTAAGAGTATGGCCTCAATGTGCATCCATTTAGCAATAAATGTCTCTAGTTTTGCATTCTTTATGGCTCAGTAGTACTCCATTTTATAAAATAAAACCACATCTTCTTTATCCAGTTTCTACTTGATGGACACTTGGGCTGTTTCCAAGCTTTAACTATTACAAACTGTGCCACTATAAACATGGGTGCACATATATGGCTGTGGTATGATTCTTTTAATTCTTTTGGTAAGATACCCAGCAAAGGAATAGCTGGGTCAAATGGGACCTCAATCCTAGTTCTTTGAGGTATCTCCATACTGATTTCCACAGTGATTACACTAGTCTGGACACCCGCCAACAATGAAGAGTTCCATTCTACCCACAGCCCTGCCAGATTTTGTTATTGGTTGATTTCTTGATAGCAGCTATTCTTTCTGGGGTGAGGTGGAATCTTAGTGTTGTTTTCATCTGCATCTCTCAAATGACCAGTGGTGTTGAACATTTTTTCATATGTTTATTTGCTGCTTTTTACTTCTTTGTCTGAGAAATGTCTGTTCAATTCAGATGCCCATTTTTGAAATGGGCTTTTTAATTTGGAGGGTCTGATTTTTTCAGTTCTTTATATATTCTAGATAGTGGTCCTTTGCTTGAGGTACAGCTGCTAAAAACTTTTTACAAAATTTTAGGCTGTCTCTTAGCTCTGTTGGTGGTTTCTCTTGCAGTGCAGAAGTTTTCAGTAAGATGAGATCCCAGTTGTTGATTCTTTGTGCTAGTTCCCATGCTACTGAGGTTCTGTTCATGAAGTCTTTTCCTATCCCAATGTCTTCAAGAGTTCTACCTGACTTATCTTCCAGCAAGTTTAGTGTTTCTGTCTTAATATTTGGATCTTTAATCAACTTCGATCTTAGTTTAGTGCACGGTGATAGGTATGGGTCTAGTTTTACTCTTTGGCAGGTTGAAATCCAGTTTTTCCAACAC
This sequence comes from Heterocephalus glaber, assembly GCF_000247695.1. The sequence continues at coordinate 3,328,600 of NW_004624809.1, forward strand.
CATTTATTAAAGAGGCTATCTTTCCACCAATGAGGGCGGTTGGCTCCTTTGTCAAAGATGAGGTGGCTGAGCATATCTGTAGTCTGTAGTTGTTTCTGCATCTTCTAATCTATTCCACTGATCCTCAGGTCTGTTTCCTTGCCAGTACCCTGCTGTTTTTATCACAGTAGCTTTGTAGTATAGTTTCAAGTTGGGGACTGTGATACCCCCAGCCATGTCTCTGCTGCCTAGAACTGCTTTTGCTATTCTAGGTCTCTTCTGGTTCCAACTGAATTTTTGGATTGTTTTCTCTACTTCTGTGAAATATATTGTTGGAATTTCAATTGGAATTGCATTAAATCTATATAGCAGTTTTGGAATTATGGCCATTTTCATGGTTCTTCCTACCCAGGAACAAGGGATATCTTTCCATTTTCTTATATCCTCTTTGATCTCTTTCTCCAGAGTGCTGTAGTTTTCTGTGTAGAGATCTTTTGCTTCCTTTGTTAGATTGATTCCTAGATATTTCATTTTTTTGTGCTATTGTGAAAGGAATTGTTTCTCTAATTTCTCTCTCAGTGAGTCTGTTATTTGTGTACAAGAAGGCTATCATTTTTTGAGTATTAATCTTGCATCCAGCTACTCTACTGAATCTGTCAATTAAGTCTAAAAATCTTTTGGGGGAGTTTTTTGGGTCTTCTATGTAAAGTATATCATCAGCAAATAATGACAGTTTCACTTCTTCCCTTCCTATCTTTATTCCTTTTATTTCTTTCTCTTGTCTAATTGCCGTGGCTAATGTTTCCAGAACTATATTGAACAAGAGTGGTGATAGGGACATCCTTGTCTTCTTCCTGATTTTAGTGTGAAGGATTTCAGTTTTTGACCATTTAGTATGAGATTGGCTGTTGGATTTTCACAGATGGCTTTTATCAGATTGAGGTAGAGACCATCTATTCCAGTTTTTTGTAGGGTTTTTATCATAAATATGTGTTGGATTTTGTTGAATGCTTTTTCTGCATCTATTGAGATGATTGATCATATGGTTTTTTTCCTTGGCTCTATTGATATAGTGTATTACATTGTTTGATTTGCGTATGTTGAGCCATCTCTGCATCCCTGGGATGAATCCCACTTGGTCAGTGTGTGTGGTGTTGGTGATAATCTTCTGAATTCTATTTGCCAGAATCTTATTAAGGATTTTTGCATCTATGTTCATTAGTGAGATTGGCCTATAGTTCTCTTTTTCAGTTGGGTCTTTCTCTGCTTTGGGGATCAAGGTGATACTTGCTTCCAGGAATGAATTCAAGAGTATTGTTTCCCTTTGAATTTCATTGAAGAGTTTAAACAGTAGTGGCAGTAGTTCCTCTCTTAATATCTTGTAGAATTCAGCAGTGAAGCCATCAGGGCCTGGGCTTTTCTTAGTTCGTAAGTTTTTAATTACATTTTCAATTTCATTGATTGATATTGGATAGTTCAGAATTTTTAGGTCTTCTTCATTCAACTTTGGTAATTCATACTCATCTAGGAATTTATCCATTTCTTCTGTGTTTTCCATTATATTGGCATATAAGTTGTTGAAGTAGCTATTGATGATCCTCTGGATTTCTGCTGTATCTGTTGTAATTTCATCCTTTTCATTCTTAATTGGATGGATTTGGGCCTTTTCTTCCCTTTTTCTGATGAGGTTGTCAATTTTGTTTATTCTTGCATTGATTTCTGCTTTGATCTTTGTAATTGCCTATCTTGTATGAGTTTTGGGTTTGTCCTGCTCTTCTTTTTCTAGAAGCTTGAGGTTCAGCATCAGGTTGTTTAATTTGACTCACTCTGTTTTCCTAATATGAGTGCTTACTACTATGCATTTCCCTCGTAAGTCTGCTTTTGTTGTGTCCCATATATTCCAATATGTAAAATGTCATTGTCATTTAATGGTAGGAACTGTTTGATTTGTTCTTTAATTTCCTCTGTGATGCATTATTTATTCAGCAGTATGTGAAATTGTTGAGAATTCTATTTCTATTGATCTCCGGCTTTATCACACTATTGTCTGATAACATACAGGGGATAACTTCAATTCATTTGCACTTACTTAATCATGTTCTATGAGCGAGTATGTGGTCTATTTTTGGAGAACAACCCTTGTGCAGCTGAAAAGATTATGTATTCTGATTTTGTGTGGTGGAATGCTCTGTAAACATTTGTTAAGTTCATTTGTTCAAGAGTTTGATTTCTAGTATTTTTTGCTTATTTTTTGTCTAGTTGATCTATCTGTTTGTGACAGTGGGGTATTGAGATCCCCCACTGCTATCGTATTAGTGCTTATTTGATTTTTCATGTCTGTTAGTATTTGTTTTATATAGTTGGGTGCACTAGTGTTTGGTACACATGTTTATGATTGTCAACTCTTCCTCTTGTATTGTTCCATTTATAAGGATGTAGTGTCTGTCTTTGTCTCTCTTAATCAGTGTTGGTTTGAAATTCACTTGATATACAAAAAGGACAGCTACTCCTGTTTTTTTCCAGGTTTCTATCACATGGAATATTGTTTTCCACCACCCTTTGACCTTCAATCTATGAGTTTCTTTTTTAATTAAGTGTGCTTCTTGTATGCTGCATGTTGTCAGATCTTGCTTCTTGACCCATTCTGCAAGTCTATTTCTTTCAATTGGTGAATTGAGACCATTAACATTGATGGTTATAATTGATATATGTTGACTTATCATTGTCATGACTTTTTTTGTTGCATTCTCCCTCTTTGCATTTAATTTCTTGTCATGCCTGTTGAATTCATTCTGCTGGGCTTCCTGGGGTTGTGATCCTCTTTGTCTTTCCTATGATATTGTCTAAAATTTTTTGGAGTGCTGGTTTGGTATTCATGAAGTTCCTAAGGTACTCTTTGTCATGAAAGTATCTTATTCCTCCATCAATTTTGAAAGAGAGTTTTGTAGAGTACATCAATCTAGGTTGGAGGCTGTTTTCCTTTAGGGCTTGAAATACATCACTCCAAGCTCTTCTTGCCTTGAGGGTTTGCATTGAGAATTCTGCTGTGATTCTGATGGGCTTTCCTTTGTATGTGACTTGTTTCTTTTCTCTGCTTATAGAGTTTTGTTCTTCTGTTGGGTTTCTGGAATCTTAACTATTATATGCCTATGTGTAGATTTTATTTTTTTGTCAAGCCTAGATGGAGTCCTATATGCCTCACTTATCTCTATGTCAAGTTCTTTTCCCCTGCTTGGGAAGTTTACTGCCATCACTTCTGTGAATAGTTTTTTATGTTGTCTGCATTCTCTCCTGTTTCTTCATTTACTCTGATCAGTTTTATGTTATTCTTCTTTGCATCATCTAGCAGCTGCTGGATTGATTTCCTGTGGTCCCTTACAATTTTAAAGCAATTTTTCTTTTCTTGGTCACTAATTGCAATCTTATCTTCTATATCTGAAATTCTGTCCTCACATTGGCTCATTCTGCTGGGTAAACTTTCAATGGAGTATTCAATCTCCTGGAAATGTGTTTGCATCTGTTTTATGGATTCTACTTGTTTCCTATATTGTGATTCCATCATGTTCCTCAGCTCCTCTATTTTTTATTTGTGTCCTCTCTGGATTTATTAATCATGCCTTGCATTATGGGCAGATTCTCTGCTGTTATCTGAGAAATATTTCTGATTTCATTTTTTCCAGATCCTCTTTTGTTGCCTGTTCAGGGATTCCAGGTGGTTGAATATCATATTGTTCTTGTCGGGAGCAATGCTATATACTTTTAGGGAAAAATCCTTTGGTTAGCCTAGTTCTCCTTCCTACAGCCTAGCCATGGAATTCTGAGACATAATTGCATTTTGGCCTCCGGTCATAACTGAGACCTCAATGATCCGGTGATGCTGTCTGTGATTCTCCAGGACAAGAAACATCCTGGGAGCTGAAAACATCCTGGGAGGAACAAACATCTACTCAGTTCCTCCTTGCTCTTGGATTGTTACATCTTATTTACACAGGATGTACTGAACTCTCTGAAAGTCATTTGTTACACTTTGTTTCTCCCCATGTACTGAATAAAAGGTGTGGTAAGCTGGGGGCTTTTGTCTTTGCCACCCAGAGCAGCACTGATCAGACCCAAAGCTCAGCTTCATTTCAGTCTCATTTTTCTACCTTTCCTATAATTTGCCTTGTGCTGCCATGGCTCACAGGAGACTAGGACTCACTGCAGAGGTTCTAGTAATGTCCCCTTTCCCTGTTCCCTACAGTTATACCTCTTTTCCCTTTGTTGTTGCTTTAGGTGATCTGGAAGTGTGTTTTTGAGGCTTGTTTCCATGTGTTCTCATTTCATTGGGTGGGAGTGTGTGTGTGTGTGTGTGAGGGGGCAGAATGTGTTTTGCTGGTGTCTGTGTAGCTCACCTCCTTGGTGCTGGGGGTGGTCATACAGTGGCCCAGAAGTTTCACCTCCTTTCCACTGGGGGCAGCTCTGCTCCTCAGCACTGGGGGCAGTGGTATGATAGCCCAGAAAGTTCACCTCTGTGCTGGGGACAGCACTGCTCCTTGGTGCTGGGGGTGATATTACCACCTTGAAATTTATTTTTTCATTAGCAACAACCCATTTTAGTTGTAAAATGTCATGTCCATACCAAGACAACAGAAATATACAATATGACATTTTATAAATCAAATTAAATCTAATCATCTCACAAGTAAAAATAAAACATTGAAAATTGTTAGAGCCCATTTCATGTTCTTTTTACATCACATGTTTTAATGAAGTGCTAACCATCCTTAAATATAACTATTAGGAGATTTTTTGAAATATAGCCTGACTTTGAACTTTATCCATGAAATTTGGAATTTAAAAATAGTAAAAATAAAATATTTTTCTCTCTTGCTTTGCCTAATTTATGAGTTTTATCTGGTAGAAATATATTAATATAATCTAGTATTTTTAGTAAAGTTTTTATATATTTATCCATGTTATATATCTTATACACAGACATATGGAGGAAGTCTAATAAATGTAAATAATGAAGAATAAATACCAGATGTGTACAAATTAATTTGATGAATTATTTGTTCTCTGGCACACATTTTCAGGTTTTCATAGTAAGTAGGTGACATTTTAAAGTCTTCTTTGAGATATCAATATTCACATTTCTTCAATGTAATGTAGAAAGTCTCAAATATGCGAAAGTTGAGTATAATTCTCAAGTATTATGCCTATATAAAAGTTATATTTTATTTTTGTAGGACAGAGATTATTTTGAAGTTAAAATTTTCTTTTTCATTAGCAATTTCCAAAAATAAACTAAACCACCTGCTGTTAGAACAAGGTCATCTAGATTAATCAGATTTAAATGGAAACCAGAGCTGAAACACATCTTGTGAATTGTGAAGAGGTTTTGTAATCAAGTTGTAAATACTAAATTCTATAGAACATCTTAAAAACACCAGAAATCATTATTTTGATTTCCTGCTTTCCAATACTCTCATCACGATGCAAATATGTGGTACTCGTTATTTCTTAATTATAATTTATTAATCAAATATAAAAAAACAACTAAATTTTAGGAGTTTGCAGATAGGTATTAGTCAATTTTGGTTCTGCAAAGCTCAAAATAAAAAGGAGAGAAATTGTAGATACAAGGAGTAGCTCAGTGTTGCTCCCAGCCTTTCTGGATGAAGAGACAGCTAGAAAAAGTGTTGGCCCATGACAAGATAGATAATGCAAAATATCGAGAGCTCACTCTTCATGTACCTAGAAAGACATACACTATTTGTTTATCTACAGTCCCAAAATGAGCTTTTTTCATAAAGCCCTGATGTTGAAGATTTTTTCTCTGCCAACACATCTCTAAGAGGAAGAGAGAGCTGGGTCTGTGAATACAGCCCAAAGGTTTTCCCCTGGAATGGGAATATTTCCTTAACAGTAGGCTCATTGCTTAAGTACTCATTTAAACATTGTAGTCAGCACTGTGGTACATCCATTTTATTGTAGTAAAAAGTTTCAAAGTATTTGATTTATTTGTTGCTAGGTAAACATGACATTCTATAAAGATGTGCTCTGCAGCTCTGAGAATCTGCTCTGGTAAATCATTTCATATGGGGTGGTTGTTTTCCACTTTCTTATAGTACTGACCACATTGTTTAAAACCACAAGTTATTGAATGTTTACCATGTTCCTGACATAGTAAACCCATAATTAACCCATTAATTATATTAAGTGATGGATAGGGATATTCAATTTGTATTTTGTGGGGATAAAGAATTTTCCTTACATAATGAAAATTTGTACAACTAAATGGTGATACTATCTTGAGGCCTTTCCCTTTTATTCACATTTGTCAATTCTGGCACTAGTCTTATTCTTTAAAAGGAGGTTTGTGCTGCTTAAAGCAACTCAAACTGCCCAACACCAGCAAAAATCCTGAATAGCCATGTATTCAAAATAAATCTTACTTGGAAATTTTGAGTTAATACTCATAAATTTTATGTATTTTTATATTTACTAAATGTTTAATATATTTTACTCATACAGTTCACTTAGGTATAAATTTAGTAACTAAGTACTGACATTTGGTGAGTTTTTGCCTTTTAATTGCTTTGTAAGGATGCTATTTATTTTTAGTCTTTAGAGTTTGGTTCAAATGGATTGGATGGGAAAGGCTAGAGACAAGTTAAACCTAACATAATTGAAATGAAGTTCAATAACAGGTTGGTTATAGCAAGAAGTGTGTATCTAATGGAATCAAATTATTTAATTGAGTGAATTTTATAGTATATGGCAAAAATTTGCCACATAAAATATCTAACTTGCTTACTGACTGCAGGCTTAGTCCAGTTTGCTCTTTCTTCAGGATGGATGGCTATACATTCCTTGCTAACAGAAAAGTGGCTTTCTTGCCAATTGAGTCTTTTAAAAGTAAGTTCAGGTGATAGTAAATGGGTGACTGGTTTGATTAATGATTATTGTATATGAATATAAAATGTTTTGTAGGAACAACTTAATATAACAAAATTCTGAGTCAAGATTGTAGATTATAATAGAGGGAATGCCAATGATAATTATAGTTTATAACCTAAGTGAATACTTTTATTCCCTTAATGTTATTCAATGAATGCTTTCAGTTTGAATTAATATTTTAAATAAACTATTATTTATATCTTTGATATCCAGACACTTCTTTACAAAGCTTTGCAAATTTAATCCCGGTATTCATGGTAAATTTTGCACTGGAGAGGAAACCAATATGGGTTTTTAATACAGTCATGCCAGATTTGAATATAATTTTAATTAATGCTTATGAGTTTCTTGCAATAATTAATTTTGAAGACATTCAGAACATGGGGATGTTAAATAAGGATTTGGCATAGAGGATTCAGTAATAGAATGTGACCAATATCAAATCATCAACAAATTTACCAAGCTGTACCTGGTGTTTGCAGCATTGGAGTTTCCACAATCGTCAAACAAGCAATATGTTCTGACCTTATAAAACTTGCGTTCTGGAGGGGAGGAATGGATGATGAACCAAAAATTAAAACACATCGTATGTCAGATGCTATAAATGAGATGGTGAAAACAGAATAAAAAGGCAGATGGAAATAGAGTTTCATAGAGTGTTTAGGAATAACCTCTGAGAATTTGAAATTTTAGCCAAAACCAGAAACAGGTGAATGATTTTTGCAAGTGTTTGTTGGAACAGCATTACTGGCATGAGGAACAGCAAATGAAAATGTCCTGAGATTGGCACTCATGCAGCACATTCTAGGGGAAGCACTCTGTCTTACATGCTGAAAACAGTCTCTGGGAGAGGGGTGGAGAAAGGTGAGAGATAATTATGTCTCATGATCAAGGAGAGAACACAGGACTGTTTCTTCAAACTGTGCAAATAGAGTACTTGTTAAGTGTGAGCAATAGATGTGACAGCTTTATCAGCAGTGACACCACCACACCGTATTTTCTATGCAGACTTTTGGACATAACCTTTGGGCATTGAGTCAGCCTGAAATAAGGTTCTGGGTGCATTGCCAAAAATATAATTGTTAACTCAAAAATAGTGACATTTATGGGAGACTGATCACAGAAATCACAAAGAGAGTAATAAACCTGAGAGTAAATGAACAAATTGAACACTTTTTCTATTGGACTCCCATAGACATTGGCTAAACAGGGGGATGGATTTATACCCTTACCAAGGAAGGATTATCCGATATGCTAGTCACTACTGAATCTGAATCTGATATTCTTAAAGACCAGTTGTTAAGACTGGTCAAAGTATTATAGATAACTAAGATAGGGAGAAATTAGTATGCAGTCCAAGAAAGATTGGGCCCTCAAGGACATCAGCACAGAAGATGAGACAAAGATTGTGGCTGGAGGTGAATCTGAATATGGCCAGGCTTCGAGATGGAGACCCAATAGCTAGGCCTCCACACCTCCCTAGAGATGAACAGAAATTTGAGATTACACTGTAATTAGCACCACCTGTCCTGTGAGCCCAGATGGACCTCAGTTGCTCAGGTGGGTGACTGGAACACTTGAAGTCATCCTGATCACAAAATGTCTTTTTTCATATGCCCCTGCTACATGACTCATTTCCCTACTGGATCAATATTGGCTAAGTGGCTCTACTTGTAACCCTATAGGTTGATTGTAGTTTGACCCACGTTGTAGCTACATTGTAACTTTGCTGTATAAATTATCCCTTACAAAGGGCCTTGATGGCCACCCACTTAGAAACACTTGGGAACACTTGGGAACGCACTTGGGAATTCCAGGAGGAATTCTTCTTTTTCTTCTTTTTTTAATTTCCAGTAAAACTCTCCTAACTCTCTTTCTTCGTTCATGACTTCATTCCTTGATGTAAGATCATGAACTCAGCATGTCTGATATCTAACAGGTGAGATTTATTTTTCTCATATCAAAAGCAGGGCTGGGAAGATAAATTTATGGGAACACTATGCTAATTCTAAATTATGGCAAACTGTCCCTGGACACAGAGACTTTTATCATTGTTTTCTAGTGACCCAGGTATCATGAATACAAAACAGACTGTCTTCTCTTTGTAATTTTTTTTAGATTAGAACAGATGATGAACACATTGTGTCAAACATGGGAGAAAGAGAGGTGATATTGGAATGTAATCCAAGGAAATTTGTGGCTTCTAAGTCATTGGAAATGTTTAGTACTTACAAAAATGTCATTTTTATTGGCAAGGAATGAAGAATGACACCATAATTTTAACTAATTTCATGGTGTATTAGATGTTACTTTAATCTTTCTGTCACAGTTATATAGTGTAACAAATGGCTTGTTAATTGATAGACTTATACAATGATTACAAAATATTTTGGGAGATTAATTTGAAGACCATAAATGATATGTGAAGAAACAAATTGGCCAGAAATGAGTGAATTTAGCATTGTTTTAGAAATAATTAGACACACAATTAAATGCTTCCATAAACACATATATATGGTTCAAATAGTTATAAATTACAGAGGGAAAAGAGTAGTCAAACTTGTAAGAGAATGTCAGACAACTCTTAGAGAAGGTATGGTTGCAACACACTTTTAAAAGAGAAAATGTATACTCCACATTGGATGTTTTAAATCATGGCCATTGTCAGGATATTAGTAGACTTAATATTCTGTACAATAATAAAATATTGTAAGACAAATAATTAATAAAAAGATTCTTGAGAAATAGGTATTAAAGAGGTATTGGCTAAAGTCAGGGTATAGACCAGAAAGAAAAATGTTGGCCACAGACCTACAAGTTATTTACCCCCTCTGCTGTGGGATGTCCCTGGAAGGAAATTCATCCAAAATCTTTGTAAGCATTCTAAACAAAGCTCTACTGTTGTTCGCCAGTGGGAGAATTCTTATTTGTGTAATGTTTTTGGCAGATGTTCCTATTGTGTCTGGGATTGGTTATGTTAAGTAGACCTAGAAATGTGTGACTTTATGGAATATGGCTATCTGCAAAATATCACACAAGCCATGTAACCATCTGAGTATAAAATAGAGATGTTTCATGACACAAATACCTCCTTTTTATTAGTAATGTTCCTGCATGGAACACTTAAACTCATATATTAAATATAGACCATGCCAGACAAAAATATGGCACAAAAAGACTTGAAAGTGGCCTTGGTTATCCCAAGCCTTTGTTATTTCGATTTCTGTTCTTCAATGGTACTTTAACCTTTCATATTGGCCTTCTAGGTTTTTATAGAGCCAAACCTTTCCTCTCTACTCTGCAGCAATTTTAAAAGTTGCCTTCTCCTTGATCCAAGTTCTTTAGGGTTGCTCTAATTCACAAATTGATTACTAATAATTAATATACCCTTATTTTTAGAATTATGTCTGCCAGCTAAAGAAACTGAACCTAGAAATACATTGACAGGATATGTCATTTTCTGGCTCTCTTCAAATGGAGATAACTTTTTTTAGCTTTTGAATTGTCTATGTGGCTTTTTAAATGTTTCTCTTCACACATTCAGTCTTGAAATAAAATTGTAAACATATCTTATTTTTACATTTAGGAGTGAAATGTGCTGCTATTTTCTAACTCTCCCACAGTGGTTAGCAGAATATATTTTCCCTAATGGCTTTCACAGATTTTTGACAAATTGAGTGTACAGATGAGGCCATTTGGTTTTTCTCAGAGCAGGGGAGATTGTAATGGTAACATAATTAGCATAAATGCATTCTACTCCAATTTATTATCTAAGATTTAACCTTAGATCTCTCTTCTTCCACAATTCTTTATTGTGATAAAAATGACAAAGATCTCTGAGTTTATTTTTCTTTTGATAGAGATGGGGATCAACTTCAAAGAATTCTTTTGAATCTGTCCAGCAGGTTTTAGAAAATTACTGAATTTTCTGGTAATCAAAATATGGGATAAAGGAGAAATAAAGGAATTAGAGAAATTATGAAGCCCTTATGTATTACTGATCGGATGAGTCAGTATCTGAGTTTTAGTGGAAAGTTACTAAAAAGGAAACAATGAGAAAAATTGGTATTTTGAGAAACATATGTTTGTTTCTAAGAAACATTCATGCTGAACTTCAGTTAAGATCAAAAGGTTTTTGTTGGTAGCTCCTGAAGCCCACAAGATGATCAGTGGTTTCCTTTGAGAGTTATGGTATACAAATCATGATTTTAAAGAGTATTTAGATCCTTGAATGTTTTGAAAGCAACTGATCCTCTTATCTTTATCCATTTGTTCAAAAGCAAAAGCCCAATCCAGCACCATAACATGTCGGAAGAGTGACAGACCTGGGTAGTTCAGAGATTTATGAGGTAGACCTGTTGCATAAAGACCTTAGAGGTAATAGTCAGCCTTCTTTATTTCTTACTTCAGTCACTTTTTCCTCTTGGAATTAGGCTTAGATTGGGAAAGTATTGATAACCTAGTCAGGCAAGCAGACAGGTGTGAGTGTGGGATGGAATGGGGGGAACTGATTATGTTAAGAAAATTGTATTCATTCATCTAAAACTAAATAAAACTCTCTAATTGTAAAACCAACTTTGCTAGAAAAATAATTTATTATGTAGCCTTATACTCTTGGAATAAAGCACTTGTTCCCTTTTATTTTTCTTCTGAGAACTTAGGATATCTTTTAAAAAAGATATATTGTACAAATGATGTACTTTGAAGATGTTAGTGTACAACAGAGTTGTTTGTTTAGATTTTAAACAGAGAAAATAAAAGGGGTTGAAGTTTCTTAAAAAAAAAGGTATATACATCAAACATTGTACATCCTCATTAAACAGGCACATAGTTGTGGGGTGTGGAAAACCAAGATACAAGATGTGATAGAAAAATATGAAGTTTTTAAAAAAACCCATTATGACAGTAAAAGACATACTGCCGTAATCCACCTCAAAATACTTCCCCTTTCTTTGCAGACACTTTTCATTCTTGCCATTTTCTACTTGGCAAGTCTGCTTTTGTGAGTATCTTTTGTTGTGCTGAGGTGGCTGCCTTGGTGTCCTGAATCAATTAAAAATGTTTACCTTTCACAGTCATTTTGGATTTGAGGAAGAGCTAGAAGTATCTTGGTGCCAGGTCTAGTGACTAAGGTAGGTGAAGATGCATTGTCATGTTTTTATAAGCCCCCTTTTCTGTTGGATGACACTTGGCAGCAGCACTCACATTGCTATTATTATTATTTACATCTTATAAAGACACTTACAAAAGAGGAATTCCAGAACTGCTTCAGAAAGTGGAAAAAATGAAGGGGTAAGTGTGTTTGATGCAAAGGGAGGATTTTGAGCAGGATTAATGTGTAAGAAACAAGGTCTTTTCTATCAAAAGTATGAACAAGAGAATGTCTCCGTCTTAAACTCTAGTCCACTCTAGGCTGCCACCGCCTTTTTATGTTGAGCCTACCAAGCTAGATTCCAATTTAGATTTCAGGAACACAACTAGCAGCCAAAGATTATTTATGTCCCCCATACCCCCACTATTCAGGTCCTCCCTTCACTCCACTTACACTAGTCAATTGGGATAGATTTTGAACCTTCAATTCAGTCAATGGGGAAAAAGGTTAGCTGCCTCCTTTGCATTAGGAATAAAAAGAGCCTGCTACAGCCTCCCTGCATGCCTGCTACCTCATGGTGTGCTTGTGGCCTTTTGCAAAAGTAAAAACTTGCCTTGTCAAAATTTCTTGGTGCCTGAGTGCTTTATTATATGCACTGACAAAAATTGAGTCTGGGGATTTATTCCCAACAATTTGGCACCCGACGTGGGGCCTGAGAATATTAGTGTGCTGGGACTCCCACCTGGAGGAGATGTACCCCATGACCTCATTGTGGTGACCTCCAGGAGGAAAACCCACATCCATGGGCTGAGGACCCAATAAAGACTTCTCAACAACATGGAAAGGGCCTAGAGGCAACGATTTGCAGGCAACTTTGTGCATGGATTAAGGTAAGGGCAGTTGCTGCACCTGAGTACTGGTTTGGTGGTCAGGTTATTCTGTCTCTGTCCCAGGATGACCTAGGGTGAGGTCAGAATGGTCTCAGGTGAGACCAGCGATTTCAGGTGAAATTGAAAATAACCAATAGCAAGACATCTCAATGCATGAAGGAGACTGAGCAGGCTTTGGGACAAAGAGAATGGGAAATAAATGTGCCTCCTAATCAGGACAGAGGATGGAATCAAGATGCTCAGGGAACAAAATACCTCCTGATAGTCACCTCAGACTGGTGCTAAGGACTCAGGATGATAACTTATGGAAGAAAAACAAAAAGAAAGCTCAGATGATAAAATATTATTATTGTTTGATCCCCGGTACCCCCCAAAGTTATTACTGGTCTGATCTCCAGTTGGATCTGGGCGTAGTACAAATTTACTACTGTATAATAACGTATGTCTTCCTTTCATCAGAGTAATAGGAATATAAAAATAGTTTTTCATCATTTACCATAGGAGGTACATTCTAGGTGGTATACATTAATGCCTATGTGTGTATATGCTATGTATTATAGAGTTCTCATATACTACCAATCTAAGTCTTACAATCATGTTACAAAGTATGATGATTAATCTTGATTTTTCAACTTGACTGGTTTGAGAGGCTCCTAAAGGTTAGTAAAGCATACTTTTGGGTTTGTCTGGATGAGTCATGGATGCTAGACTAAATATGGTCCTTGCCTTCCTATCTGGCTCTTCCTTTACTCTCTGCTTCCCAGGTGACATGTGGAGCAATTTTATTCCTCCACACTCTTCCAACATGATGTTTCTGCCTTTTGGGCTAGCTAACCATAGAGTTAAACTTCTGAGATTGTGAGCCAAAATTACTTTTTGTCCATTAAGTTGTGTATGTCTGGGATTTTATTCCAGTAGTGAGAAAGTTGATTAAAATACAAAGTAATTTCTGACAAACTCATTTATAGCCAATGAAAGGAGGTGGTGGTGGGAGAGAGAGAGCTGCTGGTAAGTGACTTTCAGACTCAGGTCTTCTGATACCCACTCCAGTGTATCCTCCATTATTATTAAACCATCTCCAAGAGATATTATGCTAGATTTCAAGAAGCTTCTTGCCCCCTCAAAATGGATGAAATGAGCTCAGAATAACTAAATAATTAGAATGTGCTAAGTGCTCTGTAAAGATGGAGCATTGTGGTGGAAATTCAAAGGTGGTGTGTGTGTGTGTGCATCTGCATATATCAAGACATAAAAAGCACTGACATTTGTAAGAATGATGTATGCTATGGAATAGGTCTTGGTATGTATAATATTTGGAGAAGAGAGGTGAGGTGGAATATGATGGTAGACAAAGCCATAGTTGGGGGAAAAGTACTGTGTAGTTTGTTACTAAGTATATATGGGTGATTTGTGGAGGATAAATGCTAATTTGTGATATATAAAAAGGAAGGTCTTCAATATCATGGTGAAGATTGTGTCTTAAAAACTGTTTCCCATCTATGGAAAACTTGGTTTGATTTTGAAGAGTAAATTAGATACAATGTAATAATGAATTAATTGTTTTTCTGATTGAGGCAAAGTTTAGATCAATATGTAGAATTTTTTAATAGGTTGGCTTTAAGTTGCTCTGGATTATGATATTCCAATAGTACTTATTTATATGCTTTTGAGTGGGGAGTTTGGAGTGTCTTGATATTTGTGTAATCCCAAGCTTTTGTTTCTACTCCAGATATGCATTTTTTTTAGTTCTTTTATTGGTACACTTTAGGTATACAATTCGTTTACATTTATCATTGGGTGTTTGTACCTGTACATGATATATATTGGTTCTTATTTTTTTTCCCCATTACTTGTGCACCCTTCACCCCCTCTGCCCTTCCCTATTTACATAGATTTCATTTCCATTTTTTTTTCTTTTCTCATAGTTTTTCCTTTCCCTCTTTTCCTTTCCCTCTTTTCCTTTTCCCTTCCTCTCCCTTCACTCCTTCGTCTTTGTATCTTTTTTCCTATTTCAAATTATCAATTATTCATGCATTTTTTGAAACATTCCCCAGGCAAGAGATCAGTTTTGCTATAAAGACCCCTCACTGGGATTTTAATTAAAGATAATGTATTTATGCATGAAGATTATTAGAAGATTATTAATAACACAGTTTAAACTTCATAGGAAGAGTTTTATAATTTTTAATAACCTGTTTTTAATAAGGCTTTACTTTTTTTTAACCTAAAACTTTGGTAATGCCCCTTTATTTTTCTAAAGAGTGATTGTATTGATCAGCTCATTATTTAAAAAAACTTATCTCTTTAGGACAAATTAAAATCAGCTACTTGACTGATTTGATCACTTAACACAGTTAAACTCTTTAATCTCTCATAAGAAAAAAAGCTAGGATAGTTAAAATAAACTTAAGCCTTCTTTTTGGTCTTAATTTCAGTGGGTGCTTTTGATTTTTGCCTTATTGTCCCATAAAACTCAAGATTAAACAAGTTTCATGAAGAAAAATAAGCAAAATCACCTTAGGGCTCAAAAAATTCAAGGGGGAAATTAGCAATAAAATTCAGTCTAAGTCACAGTCGTAAATAAATAACCAATTTGAGATTTCAGAAAGAAATCTCATGATAGTGAGCAGTTTTGTGCCATATTGACTTCAAACTGAACAAAAAGTCTCAAAAATATTTTGGTACAGTTTTTGAAAAAGAAAACTTTTATATACTGAAAATCTTACATTCATTTACATGCACTAAATAAAAAGATTTAGAGATATATAAGTGGGCCCTTTTGCTCTAAAAATAAAATTTGAAACATTTTATTCAGTGGAAGTTTTTCGTAATTGAGTTTCCCAATTGGAATAAACATTTTGAAGATCAAATATTTCTTTTGACCATGATTAGGTTTAATTCTATTAATGCCTAATGTTTCTAGGTTTCAGTGGTAATATTAAGCCTGATTTTCTATGTGACACTTTATTCACCAATAGCTTTTAGTTCTTCTAAGAGCTAAAAATCAGAAAATAAGATCATATGCCTTTATAATGAATCTATCCCTATTTAACAGGACTTAGAGAAAAGCTATTATATCTTATCATTATAGCTAGAAGCACCATATTGCATTATTTGAAAAGAAGAAATTATATTCAAAGCATGATTAATTTGCCTCTTTCCAAAATATACTTTTCCTTGAAGTGAAGGATTTTATCTTAATTTTCGTGTCTTTTATAACTATTTACTAAAAATATATGTATTTTTCAACATTGTCTCTCTGATTCCTTGTGTCATGGAAATGACATTTCTGAATTTTATATTTTATCTATTCAATGATGATCTTGAATTTGTATGTAAAAACTGAATTACTCTCCTGGGCTCCAGATTCACACATCCAATTTCTTCTTTGATATCTTCACTTGAAACTCTAACAGGTATTTCAAACTTAATGTTTCCAAACAGAAATACATCCTCTGTGGTTTCTACCACCTGACTCCCAAATCTAATTTTCTGTAAACCACTTTATTTCAATAAATTATCCCAGTTGATCAATCAAAATAGGAAGAAAAAAGAAATCAAGCAATCACTCTTGACTTTTCTCTTTCTCTTGTACATGGATCCTATATTTCAATGGGCTCAACCCCCACTCCCAGAAGACTTCTCTTTGTTTGCTTTGTTCAAACAATTATAATTCTGCACAGAGTTCTATAGGAGCCTTCTTACTGTCTGCATTCTTTCCTATAACAGTCTAGCTGCCACACAATGGTCAAAGTGATCATTCTCAGTAACAATTAGATCATCTCACTGTTCTGCTAAAACCTCAGTGGCTTATTATACATGAAAGTACATTTTTAAGACTGTGTAGACAAGGCTTGTGGCTAAGATTACTAGTACTTATCAATTTCTTGTTTTTTTTCTGTTCTTGGGCACACAGCTAAACTAGATGGACTTTGAGGAATGGAATACAGAGAGAAGGGTGGTGGGCATTGCTGCCAAGTCTGACTCGTAAAACTTTTCTCTAGTTTCCTTTTTCATCATGGAGCAAAATTGGAGGTTGTATATATTAAAGATATTTCCACAAGATGAAAAGAGAATGTGCTCTCTCTTGCCTCCATGCAACAACCTCCAACCCCAGCTAATTCTCACATTTGTGACATGTGTATCAAATAAAGCTCTGCTTTTTAGAAGTATTATTTTCATCCCTATGTAATCTAGCCCTGGTCCATCTTTCCAACCTCATCTCTTTACACTCTTCTCTTTCTCACAAGGCCTCATTACTCTGAATTTCTGTCTATTCATGAATTTACACTATTCAGAATCTTCACACTTATTATCCCTGTACTTTGATCTCCCATCCAGATGTAAACATGGCTGCTGTCTTCTCTTCAATCAGATATTCACTCAAATGCTATTTTTTCAGACAAGACTTCCTTGATCACTTCATCTAAAACATCCCTTGCACTGGTCCCTTACCACACCATTGCATAATACATATTCTTCTTAGCAATTATCAGTATCTGAAGTTGTCTTTTTGTGTTAATTTTTTTGTTGTTACTTGCTGTAATGGCTTATATCTAGATATCTTCCCAAAGCCTCATACACTCATAGGTGGGGCTTTTGGGAGGTGGCCAGATTATGGGAGTGTGATTCTGGATCATGGGCATGTGATAACTGGATTAGTCTGCTGATTGGTTTAACATAGTTCTGGTTGTGGATGATAGGAAGACCTACCTGCTTGTGGATGGTAATAATCAATAGGCTGGTAGCCTGGAAGAAATATAAAGGGAAAGGGAGGCTTGCTCCTTCTGGTTCTTGCCTGCCAAGTCATAGACTATTTATTCTTTGCCATGCCCCTCTGCCATGCTGCCCTACCTTGGAGCCATGCAACTTTGGACTAAAAACTCTACAATCTATGAGCTGAAATAAACGTTTCCTCCTTGTGGAGGAAGCAAGAAAGTAACTAAGACACTTTTTAATATATAAGCTCAGTAAGAAGTGGGATTCTTCATGTTCACTGCTACAGTCTAAACTGTTTGGCATGTAGAAGTTCTCAAAGTATATTTATTAGCTAACTGAACTGGTTATTAGTGTGCAGTAGGTATGTTATTTGAAGATAGGAACTATATCATATAGCTCAATTACATATATTTCATATAATATATAAATATTTCATATAAGCAAACTAAATATATTCATATACAAATATAAATACTATATTTCTAATATTTCATTAAATTGCATGTAAGTAAGGTATTATAGAAAGTTATAGGTTTCAGAGGCAGAAAGACCGAATTGAAAGTCTGAAGCTATTGTGAGATTCTGAGAATTCCGTCTTTCTGATTATTCTATTTCCACAATGAAATAATATCATATATACTTTATTCTTATGGTGACTTCCTGACACAATGTTTGTAAATAAACCATAAAGCTGTATATCATATAAGAGCAAAGGTCACAAGACTGTTTTTAGGTATAAACAAAATACTTTGTGTGCAGAGAAGTTGTAGGTTTAATACTAGATTTAATACTAGATTTAATACTTTGTGTATCTAGAATGCTGAAAAAGAATATCTACATTAAGCAGAAACATTATTATATATTATAAAAGCATGAGATTATTTGAGATATATAGTATTCTTTTTGTCATACCAGTTTCTCAGTGACTCAAAATAAAGAATCTGCTTCTCATTCAATATGTACTTCCATGATTTATACTTTTCTTTAACATGTTGCCATACTGGAGGCTGCATGAAGCAAATGTCAATATATATCTGTGCAACTTGATTTTTTTTTCAAGTAGAAAGGCAGTTTCTCTTCAGTGTCACCATTTAGCATTTTTCTGAGAGACCTATACTCAATTGCTCTTCATTAGCCCAAAATCTACCCAGACTCACTAAACAGATACACTCCAAGAAAACAACATTTATTATGACAAACAGAATATATAATGTTTGTAAAATTTCAGTGAGAAATGCTGTCTGCAAATTAGGGTTGGTTGATGCTTAATATTGCCATTGGAAAGGAGAAAGTTTCCCTGTACCTGTCTTAATGAGGAAATGAACTATGACTAGTTATCAACATTGCTCCTAATCCAGCTCTAGAGTGTGTAGAAGTGATCAAAATATTTCTTGCTTTTGAAGAAGTCTCTTGGCTGCACCCTCAAATGAAAATTTAGGTTGCAGGATGTCTTTTTTGTGTCTCCACCGCCCCAAACAAGAGGCCATGTCAGGCAAGGATTAGGAGTAGGGAAGTGATAGATTGCTCAGAATTTTCTCTGCTCAGCATAATACTGAAATGCAATGTAAGATTTACGACAATTGAAAGTTTTAAAGCATTGCCCATCAGTAAGGAATAAAGGAAAAATCTGAACATTTTGTTGGTTTCAGTCTTTTGTTGTACAGAAATATCCATTTATTCCTTATTAAATATAAACAAAGACCTGGCACTATCACTTGGAAGGGCCAGGACTGCTCCCACTGCCTCAGCACTGGGAACCATTAGCTGGAGGGCTGTGCTCCCAGTCCATCAGACAAGGCAAGAAATTAAAGGAAAAGGGGGAAAAATAAGGGAGCCAACAACAGGAAAATATTATGACAAGGATAAATCAATACGTATCAGTTATAACCATCAATGTTAATGGCCTCAACTCACCAATCAAAAGAAATAGACTGGCAGAATGGATTAAGAAGCAAAATCCAACAATATTCTGTATACAAGAAACACACTTAATTCATAGAAATTCATAGACTGAAAGTAAAAGGATGGGAAACAGTTCACTATGTGACAGGAACCTGGAAAAAAGCAGGGATATCCATGTTATTTGCAGACAAAGTAGCTTTCAAACCGAAACTAATTAAGAGAGACAAAGATGGTCACTACATCCTTGTGAAGGGAACAATCCAAGAGGAAGAGATGGCAATCATAAATATATATGCACCAAATATTAATGCCCCTAAGTATATAAAAAATATTAATGGACATGAAAAACCAAATGCACTAATACAGTTGCAATGGGGGACCTCAATACCCTACTCTCACAAATAGACAGATCGTCTAGATAGGAAATCAACATTGAAAAATTAGAATTTGACTAAACTTTTGAACAAATGGACTACTAGATGTCTAGAGTCTTCCACCCCACAAAATCAGAATATACATTCTTTTTAGGTGCACATGGGTCATTCTCCAAAATAGACCATGTGCTATCTAGTAGAACATGTTTAAGTAAGTGCAAAGGAATTGACTTTATCCCCCATATATTATCAGACCACAGTGTGATGAAATTGGAGATCAATAGCATAAGAAACCACAAGAACTTCACACACACATGGAAATTGAAAAATACTCTCCTGAACAACCAATGAGTCACAGAGGAAATTAAAGAAGAAATTAGACAGTTTCTACAATTAAATGATAATGCCAATACAACATACAGGAATATATGGGACACAATGAAAGCAGTTCTATGATGGAAATTCATAGCAGTGAATGCCCATACTAGGAAAACAGAACGAGATAAAATAAACAACCTAATGCTAAACTTCCAGCTCCTAGAAAAAGAAGTGGACTACAAGTCCAAAACTTGTACAAGGGAGGAAATTATAAAGATCAGAGCAGAGATCAATGCAATGGAGACAGAGAATGACACAAAAAAATCAATGCATCAAAGAGGTGTTTCTTTGAAAGAATAAATAAAATTGACAAACTTTTATTGAGCCTTAGAAAGAAAAGGAAAGAAAAGGCTCAAATCCATGAAATTAGGCATGAAAAGAATGAAATCACAACAGATCCAGCAGAAATCCAGAGGATCATCAATGCCTAGTTTGAGAACATATACTCTAATAAAATGGAAAACACAGAAGAAATGGACAGATTCATAGATACATATAAATTAACAAAGTTGAATGAAGAAGATATAAAAATTTTCAACAACCCAATTTGAATCAGTGAAATGGAAAATATAATTAAAAATTCACCAACAAAGAAAAGCCCGGGTCCTGATGGCTTCACTATCTAGAAGAAATTTAGGGAAGAACTAATCTGACTACTTCTCAAACTCTTTAATGAAACTGCAAGGGAAGAAATACTCTCAAATACATTCTGGGAAGCAAGCATTATGTTGATTCCAAAAGCAGAGAAAGACCCAACCAAAAAAGAGAACTACAGGTCAATCTCCCTAGTGAACATAAATACAAAAATTTTCAATAAGATAATGGTAAACAGAATACTGAGGATGATGAAGAAGATCAAACAACCTGACCAAGTGGGTTTCATCCCAGGGATGGAAGGATGGTTCGACATACATAAATCAATAAATGTAATACACTGTATTAACAGAGTCAAGGACAAAAACCATATGATCATCTCAATAAATGCAGAAAAAGCATTTGACAAAATTCAACACCCATTCATGATAAAAACCCTACAGAAAATTGGAATAGATGGTCTTTATCTCAACCTGGTAAAGGTGATCTATGAAAAACCAACAGCCAACATAATACTAAATGGTAAAAAACTAAAATCTTTCATGCTAAAATCAGGAACAAGACAAGGATGTCCACTATCAGCACTCCTGTTCAACACAGTTCTGGAAACATTAGCCACAACAATTGACAAGAGAAAGAAATAAAAGGAATAAACATAGGAAAGGAAGAAGTTAAACTGTCATTATTTGCCGATGACATGATACTCTACATGAAAGACCCAAAATATCTGCTAAAAGACTTGTAGCCTTAATTGACAGATTCAGCAGAGTAGCTGGATACAATGTCAAAACTCAAAAATCAATAACCTTCTTGTACATGAATAACAGACTCAGTGAGAGAGAAATTGGGGAAACACTTCCTTTCACAATAGAATCCAAAAAATGAAATATTTAGGAATGAATCTAATGAAGGAAGTAAAAAACCTCTACCTTGAAAACTACAGCATTTTGAAAAAAGAGATTGAAGAGCATATAAGAAAATTGAAAGACATCCCTTATTCCTGGGTAGGAAGAACCAATATAGTAAAAATGGTCATACTGCCAAAACTGCTATATAGATTCAGTGCAATCCCAATTGAAATCCCAACAGTATATTTCACAGAATTAGAGAAAACAATGCAAAAATTCATTTGGAACCAGAAGAGACTTAGAATAGCAAAAGCAATTCTAGGCAACAAAGACATGACAGTGAGTATCACAATCCCTAACATGAAACCATATTGCAAAGCCACTATGATAAAAATAGCATGGTACTATCAAAGAAATAGACCCAAGAATCAGTGGAATAGACTAGAAGATGCAGAAATAATTCTAGACATACTTAGCCACCTCATCTTTGACAAAGGAGTCAACCATCCTCATTGGAGGAAAGATAGCCTCTTTAATAAATGTTGCTAGAGAAACTGGATTTCAACCTGCCAAGAATTAAAACTAGATCTATATAAAACATGCACTAAGCTAAAGTCAAAGTTGATTAAAGATCTAAATATTAAAACAGAAACACTAAATTTCCTGGAAGATAAGTTAGGTAGACCTCTTGAAGATATTGGCATAGGAAAAAACTTTATGAACAAAACCTCAGTAGCACAGGAAACAGCACAATCAACAACTGACAGCTGGCCCCAGGGCAGAGGAGGAGTCTTCTGAGACACTGTACCATCACCCCCAGGGCAGAGGAGCAGAGCTGCACCCAGTGACAAGGAGGTGAGCCTTGCGAGTGCCAGCAGCACACACATACACCTCCTACCCTTGAAATAAGATGTGTAAGCAAGTCTCAAAACCACACTTCCAGATTACCTAAAGCAACATCAAAGGGAAATGAGATGGAACAATATGACACTCAAATGTCTGGACTCCCTGAACTGGCAACAAAAGAGGATCTGGAAAAAATGAAATCAGAAATAATTTCTCAGATAACAGCAGACATTGTGCCCATAGTGCAAGACATGATTAATGAATCTAGAGAGGACACA
>NW_004624809.1:3353827-3370964 GCF_000247695.1 Heterocephalus glaber
CACTTGAAACTATACTACAAAGCTACTGTGATAAAAACAGCATGAAACTGGCAAAGAAACAGACCTAAGGACCAGTGGAACAGATTAGAAGATGCAGAAAGAACTCCAGACACAGTCAGCCACCTCATCTTTGAGAAAGGAGCCAAACACCGTCACTGGAGGAAAGATAGCCTCTTTAATAAATGGTGCTGGAAAAATTGAGTTTCAGCTTGCCAAAGATTAAAACTAGACCTATTTCTCTCACCATGCACTAAACTAAAATTGAAATGGATTAAAGTCCTCAATATCAAAATAGAAATGCTAAACCACCTGGAACAGAGGTTAGGTGGAACTCTTGAAGACATTGGTGTAGGAACAGATTTTATGAACAAAACTTCAGGTGCCCATGAAGTAGCAGAAACAATCAATAAGGGGGATCTCTTCTTATTAAAAGGCTTCTGCACAGCAAGAGAAACCACCAGTACTGTGAAGAGACAACCCACAATGTGGGAAAAAATTTTCTCCTGCAGTTCCTCAGACAAAGTTCTACTATCTAGAATCTATTAAGAACTAAAAAAAAAAAAATCAGACCTCCCAAATTTAAAGACCCAATCCAGAAATGGGCATCTGAAATGGGCATCTGAAATGATCAGACATTTCTCACACAAAGAAGTAGAAATAGCAAATAAACATGAAAAAGTGTTCAACATCACTGATCATTTGAGAGATGCAAATGAAAAGAACACTGAGATTTCATTTCACCCCACAAAGAATGGCTGCTACCATGAAATCAAACAATAACAGAAGCTGGCCGGGCTGTGGGGAAAGACACACGCTGTTCCACTGCTGGTGGGAGTGTAGACTGGTGCAACCACTGTGGCAATCAGTATGGAGATACCTCAAAGAACTAGGATTAGAGGTCCCATTTGACCCAACTATTCCCCTGCTGGGTATCTTCCCCAAAGACTTAAAAGAATCATACCACAGTGATATATGTGTACCCATGTTCATAGCAGAACAATTTGTAATAGCTAAAACTTGTAAACAGCCCAAATGCCCGCCAACAGGAGACTGGTTATAGAAAATGTGTTTTTTTTGTTTTTAAATAAAATGGAGTTCTACTCAGCCATAAAAAATGAGAAATTAGAGACATTTGTAGCTAAATGAATGCACATTGAGGTGATACTCTTAAGTGAAATAAATAGGACATACATGTGTAAATACCGAATAGTTTCTCTAGTGTGAGAAACTGAAAGTCTAAATATGGACTAAAAGTTATAATAGATAATGTGAAATATGAAGAAAAGATGCAAATTGGGAGAGGAATTGGGAGGGGTAGGGGAAAGGAAAGAAGGGAATGGAATTAATGAGAAATTGATAAAAAAAATTAAAATAAATTAATGAGAAAATGAATAAATGGAAACAAGGTCTTTGTAAATAGGAAGTGGTTGAAGAGAGGGCATAGGAATTGGTAAAATTAATAAGTTAAATTAATTTAATACTTTTCAAAAATATGGAAACACAAAGTAATGACTCTGTCGTACTCTGTAATATTGGCAAAAGAAAATTTCCTTGATTTTTGTTAGTGAAATCTACAAATCAAAGAACATTTGAATAGAGGCCTAGGAGAGCACTTCTCTTAATGTTTTGTGATACTTATTTAAAAGAACATAAAGGAACCTGAGAGCTTTTGTGTCAGGATGGAATTGAAATACATTATAGCTTACCATTGCCATGCTTACCAATGAGAATATACTGTTTTTTTTTTTTTTTTATAAATTGGATTCCATCTCACCTCATACCTTGCTATAAAACATCTTTTACCTTATGGATGTGCATTATTAGCAAATTTTATGGTACTAAGTATATTGCATTTATACGTCTAGAGGGGCCTGATCCAGCTTTTGAAAGTTGTACTTAATTAAACTCTAGTGCCTAATTCAACATGCTTACTCTAGAGGGAGGGAGAGCATGAGATCACGTGACTTGTTGGTGTAGATAGGATATGAGTTAGTAATAAGCATTTGTTTGTGCTTCTGTAAGAGCAAAGAAAACCCCACCATGGCTGCTCTGACCCTTTTCTTTTATGCTCGACAGTTTCTATTTTATCAAAAGGTAACTTTTGTCAAGGGGAAAATACAAACAAAAACACAGCCAAAGCAGAATGGTCTCAGATCCTCGGTGGGAGGACAAATCTTGTAGAAATTTTGGAATATATTACATATGCACATGGTCAGAAAATTTAGATGGCATAGATCTACAATTAAAACGAAAAATTTACCTTTCCTTTTTCATTTAGATCCTGCACCTAAAGTTTATCACTTTTGAAACTTTCTTGCTGAATAAATATTATATGCTTGAATACAGAATATGAATATATCTTTATATATCCTTAGTAAATATATTTAAAAATTGTTCATGAAAGGAATAATTACAGTGGAGCAGTTGACTTTTTAAATTTACTGTGTCATAGAGAGTTTTCTTTACAATGAATACAGCGCTGTATCAATTCTTTCAATAGGTACTATTCCATTGTATGGATGGACAATAATGCAATCACTTTCTTTATGGGTGAGTATTTAGATTTGACTTTTTGCTAGTATAAACAATGTTGGCCCAAATAAGCAGGCCCAAAATAGCATCTACTATTTAGCAAGTTATGCATAGAATAAATACCAAGAAATTGAATTTTTGGTTCAAGGTAGGTACATTTGAAAGTTTTCTGACTTTGTTAACTTGTAATAACCGATTGCACCTAATTTACAGGCCTCAGCTCCAATAATATCCAAGACTGCTCTTTTCCACAATTTTTCCAGAACCACCTTTTAGTAGACTTTCAATTTTTAGGTATATATAATGGCAAACTTAGAAGTTTGGGCAAGTGTCACTTGTCTAATAAATTTTTTGCAAAGTAAATTAATGGAAAAGAAACATATTCTTTCTTTCACATATTAATCTATGAGGTTAGACTGTATAGAAGATTTTTAAGGTGAATTAAACAGTTTATGTCTATGGTCAAAGAGCAAATGCATATAAACCTGGATTAGCCTCTCTTAATGGTGTATGGCAGTTTGTTTCTTGGAAGCATCAAGATAGACTTAAAAACTTCTCTAGTTAGTCTTGGGGAAGATTTTCCTTATGTCAGATATGATTTTTAACTGCTGTCTACTCTATTTTTATTTATTATTTTCAAACCTTCTGTTGCAACAGAAATAATTTGTTACTATAGCTATTAGTGCTTGTTATGTTTTTTGTCTTGACAAAATATTTAACAAAATAAATAATCGTACTCATGGCTATTTAAGATAGAAGACACATAAAATGCATTTTACGCTGTAACTTTGCTTATTTTATTATTTCAAATTAGGAACAAAATGTTCCTCTCAAAATTTGGTGGTCTTTTACTCTATCTATCCTCTGTAGAAATCTGGTGCTGGATGATAATGTAGTTGTAATGTGGTTCTTCACTCTAGGAAGAGTTTCTTTGTTTTTTATTATTATTATTTTTGTTTTTGTTTATTTAGTTATTGGGAAACAGCAGCAACTATCATTATGGCTTTTACTTTTCAAGATTTTCAGTAAATCTAGAGAACAAGTAGAGTATAAAGTGATTTCTCCTTAAATCAAAATGAATTTCAGTCACATTTGTCTCTAAATATCATGATATCATGAACAGTTTTATTTTGGATTTTTTCTGTTTGGAGAAGACTACTTGCATGGAAAGCATTTACATTTCAGTAAATGCAGGGTGGGCTTAGGAAAGCAACTTTTGTTCACAGTTAATTTTAGTGGTCTTTTTCCTTAGCTGTCATCTGTACATGCATTTCCATTTGGTTGGGTTCTATCTCTTCTCTTATCAGGTCTTTCATTAGGCCTGGTTGACCCAAATTGGCTCTGCTCTCTGCCTTTTATTTTCCACTGGCTCCTGTGACTCCCTCAGTTTGTGTGAGCCTAGGCATTCATTTTGTTCTGGATGGAGTTCCCCTGTGTAGTGTGGTGCTCCTGATGCCAGTGCGGAACCTGCTTCCTTAACTATTCAGCTACCCTTTAGCAAACCTTTATTTCAGTCAAACATCTTTTATTTAGTAGCAATTTAATCAACTTATAGCAGCTTTTTTTTTTTTTTTAAAGTCAACTCTAGTGTTGAAATACCTAAATTAAGACACTGCTCCAAATAGATCTCTATGTTTTCTGACATCTTTTGCATGCACCAAATTTCGTATTAGATCTAGTCTTTGATGAAATAAAATACCTATTTCTCTGGAATGACATTTCCTCTAAGAATCAAGAATCAAGTACCTGTTTTTGTTTTTTTTTCTTTTCTTTTTTTTTTTTTTTTTTTTTTGCAGTGCTGGGTATGGAAACTAGAGCTAGGCAAACACTCAACTAATTTCTTCATTGGGATCTCTGTATAAAAACTATCTATTTATGCATCTATCTAATCATCAATCTATCATTTATCAAAGTTCAACATAAGACAACCCTGGCTTCAACCTCATTTTAAAAGTTTGTTTATTCAAACTCTAAAAAAGGTCCTTAAATCAGACTCTATCATGAAATGATTTCTTTTTACATGAGTTTGACTACCAATCATATTGCTTAATGATAATTGCACTTGAGGAAGCCACTTAAATCTTATGTTCTCCATTTTCCCTTTCATAATATGAAAAAGCAATCCTTATTTCAAGGGCTTTTGAAAGCCATGATGTAAATAACATATATGGACATGCTTTGTTAGTAGAAATGCTATAAAAATGTTAAGCATTATTATTCTTATTTTGGGGCAGATAATAGGACATTAGAACTTTATATCCTTAAATAGCTCCTAAAAACACAAAGTTGCAAAAGTTGCAACTGAAAAACAATTTGTGTAAATTCTTTAGTTCTTTTAAGCCATTCGGTATTTTTCTACTATACTCAGGGACAATGATCAAGCATGAGAGATTTTAAACAAAAGTGACATAATTGGATGTTGTAAGGTTACTCAGGCAAGAATGATGTGATGGCATACAGGGTGGAGATCTTGTGAGAGGCCCTTGGGGCAGTCACACAAAGGGATAATGACATTCTGAATTTCAAATGGGGAGCAGCAAAGGCTGGAGAAAGAGTCAGCTCTGTGCGGTTTCAAGGAGGTTTCAATAAACCAGAGGAGGAGCAAGAAGCACTAAACCGAATTTTTACTTGATCAAGAAGGAACTTTGCCACTTTTTCCTGTGATGAGAAACACAGGATTTTTATAGTTATTAGAATTTGGTTGTCTTTGACTAAGGTGGGAAACAGATGAGTTTTAGTTGGCTGGATTTTGCTGCTTTTCATTCTGGTAAGAAACAGAGGAGGAACACAGTTGTGGGCACAGTTATTGGTTTATTTGTGTACAAGTGAAAAATGAGATACATGTGTGGATACTCTTGCAATTGCATATACTTTTCTGAAATTCAAGAAGATGCTGAACTAGTGATGGTAATTGAGGGCATAGGAATCAATTTAGGGAAAGAGGTTTACATTAAAAGAGAAAAAGTTGAGGATATCTTTTAAATAATGGACAGAAGTGATCCATTCCCTTAAAAAAAAAAGCAAGCAGCTAATACTATTAAAAACTCCTGGCACTATTCATATCAAAGCAAAGTAAGGTTTTCATGTAAAAGGGAATATACAACAGAGTTACATTCTACAGAGGCATCAAGTAAAATAAGAACTCCAGAATCTTTTGGGTTTACCAAAATGGAGAACATTAGTCCCAATTGTTAAAAGTGTGTTAATGAACCAGTGGTAGAAACCTGAATATAAGTGGATTGAAAATTAAGTGGAAATTGAGGAAGTGGACACACACACACATCCAAGCACACATCAGCCACATTTTTTCAAAGAACTGTACTTGCTATGGAGGATATGCTTAATTATTGATAAATGAAAGTGAATGAGAGAGAAAACTGTTGGAGAACGAGAGGTAGAGTCATTTGATTTTTAAGATACCAGAACTTTGAGTATGTTTAGATTTTCTTTGGATGAATGATAGAACAAGGGAAAATAAGGTCAACAGGAAAATGAAAGAGAATAAACAGTGCAGAGAGATCCCCAAGGAAGAAGGTTTGGATGGATCCAGAGCACAGGAGAAGGCATTAGACTTAGGAAGTTGTCATTTTTTTCTCTGTGAGAAGGAGAAAGGAAAAAGGATGGACAGAATTTCAAAAAACTGAGAAAGTTTCTCTGAATTATTTTTCCTGTGGATAAATAAAAGGAAGACTATTTACTAGACAGTGAGGGATTTGGGGGAGTTTGAAGCTAACGGAGAGATTTGAAACATACGCTCTTCAGAAAGTTAAAGAAGAAAACATCAAAAAGTTTGTCAAATTTATATTCCTATCAACCATTTCTAAAGATTCTTCTCAGAAGTGTGGCTTGTATGTCTCCTGTTCTCTAGACTGCCTTCTCACTGTGCTGATTATTTCTTCTGTCCCAAAGAAGCTTTCTAGCTTAATGCAGCCTCATTTGTCTATTTTTACTTTTGCGTTCTGTGCTTTTAGGGTCCTATTCTACAATGGCTGAGACCAATGTCAAGAAACTTTTTCCCTGTTTTCTTCTTACAGGTTTATGATTTTTGGCCTTTCACATTTTTAATCCATCTTGAGTTTATTTTTGCACATTATATGAGATAAAGCTCCAATTTCATTTTTCTCAATGTGATTGTCCGGTTTTCCCAACATGTTTCATTGAAGAGGCTGTCCTTTCTCCTTTGTGTGTCATTGGCAAAAAGAATAAAGATTTTTCAAAATTATTTAAAATGGAACTACCATGTGATTCAGCAATCCTACTTCTGGGTATATGTTCAAAGGTAATGAAATTAGGATCTCAAAGAGATAAATGCACTCCCATGTTTATTTCACCATTTCACAATTGTTAAGATATTGAAACTATCTCAATGACGGTCATTGGATAAAGAAATAAAGAAATGTGATATATATGTGACATATTTCTTTATATATATGTGATGTATTTCTTTATACATATGTGCTCTGGAATATTATTCAGTCTTTACAAATAAGAAAATCTTGTAATTTGCAGCAACATAGATCATTTTGAGGTCAATATGCTAAGTGAAACAAGCCAGATGCAGAAAGATAAATACTTTATAATCTCACATATATAGAATTTTAAAAAGTCACAGTCATAGGAACAGAGAGTTAAATGATGATACCATGGGCTGTAGGAGGAGGGAAACATGGAAAGATATTATCTCATTTGTGCAAAATAAGTCCTGAAGATCCAGTATACAATAATGTGACTTGTTGACAATACTGTATACTTGAAATTTGCTAAAAGTATAGATCTTAAGAGCTCTAAACACACATGAAAAATGGTAGCTATGTGAGGTGGCTAATATGTTATATAACTGGATTTTGGTGAAAATATTACAATGTATCTGTACACAAAATCACCAAGTTGTATACCTTAAATATATACAATTCTTCATCTCTGTGAAGTACTAAAGAAAGGATCATCAAACATTTTGTCAATATTGTATATCTAACATGGGTTGTGATATCAGTGTGCCTATTTGTGTAATTTTTGCTTATATCCAGTTACAGAGATGAGAAATTAGATCGAACATGTATTGACATTTAGTTAGGAAAAAATAATGGAAGGATAATAGAAGGTGTGTTATAATTATGGGTATGAAAGTAGTTGATGTGTGATGAACCAATGAGAAAATAGAGGAGGAACTGATGGCTGAAGATAAAAGATAATCCCTTTGAAAGGATTAAGGAAGAGTGTTCTCAGTAAAGTAAAAGAATAGAGGACATGAGGGATCCTAGAGGACAGGACAAGACTGACTTAAGAGAGAAGAATGTTTTAGTTTAGTGAGTCTGTGGTGGACCAGGACTTAGTGAGTGAACATAGACCAAGAATGAAGTCCAAGAATGAGGTCCAGGATGTGGCTATTGAATGAAGGTAAAGAGGGTAACACTGGAACAGAGACTATTAAGAAATAAAAGGATAAATGTAGTGGTTGAGAAACTTATTCTTGCTGAAGCCCCAAAATTTTGGCTACAGTTAGAATATAGAGGAAGACTGCAATACGAACTCTGAAGTCTTGTTGTGTAAGACAAAGTTGTCAAGTAGTTAAAAGATGCACAGAATTGGAGAAGGAAATGATTGAAGATGGTATAATCCAAAGAGGGGATAAAGTCAGTCTGAGAACATTTGGACCATAGATGTGTTTTATTTGGCTGATACAGTGTTTTACAAAATTGATTAAATTGATATTATGTAAATATGTGAATTTTCACATATGTATTTCAATACAGTTAACTGTGTGCATACATATGTATAAGCACAAAAGCACAGGATATTTCTAATTCTGCTGACACATTAGAATGACCTGGTAACAAGGAGCACAAATTCCACTAGATAAGAAGAGTGTGAGGTAGGTGCTTCCTCAAAATTTGAGTGACTTAAAGAGCATGTTAGCATTCCAAAACTGTTTTTCTCCTTTCTCTTTCTTTTATACATAGAAGAAAATATATTAAAACTTAAAATTTAGAAAAGTGTACCAGCTTCAAAAATATGATATGAGATAGGTTCCATTAAAATATAAATAAAAATTTTAAAATATAATATTTTATGATAAAAAGAATACATTTTAATTTTCTTAACAGAGCATTATAAGGCTTAAATTGAAAGGCCTGTGTCTTCCATGCCTTTGATTATACTGTTCCAAAAGTGATTCTGTGCTCTTAGCTTGGTTATTTACTGTTCTACTTTTGAAAGGTCATAGATTTCTTAGCTGCCTTTAGTTTTGATTCCTTATGGACAAGAATTGCAGCAGTGTTTGTTTATTTTGTTTCATCATGATAACCTTCTCCCATCAAGTACTTTACTATACAAAGAAATTTGGCATCTAACATAAATTTTAAAATTCTACTTTCGCTCTTTTTATTTTATTTGTAGCATATTTCCCTACTCTCTTCCAGAGTTATAAAATTCATCATTTTCTGCCTTCCTTAAACCAGAAAAATCTTGAAACACATAGTCTCTAAAAATTAAAACATTACTTTTCCCTAAAATTTAAAAAATTCCCATATGCCTTTATTTGGAAAAATGCTGTGATGGTTAATATTCTGTGTTTACTTAATTGGGCCAGTGATGTCCTATAGCATTATTCTTGAGGTGTCTCTGTGGGTATTTTTGGATGAGGTTAACATTTGATTCAGGAGACTGCATTTCTCCCTCCAGTGTGAGCTTCATTCAGTTAGCTAAAGGGCTGAATAGAACAAAAAGACTGAGTTAGAAGGAGATCCTTGCCTGACTTCTTGGGGTGACTTACCAATTTTTTCCTCCTTTCAGACTTGAACCCAAAATCAGCTGTTTTTGGGTCTTAAGCCTACTGAACTACAGCACTGACTATCATGGTTCTCCAGCTTTTCAGGATCAGATCTTGTGATTTCTCAGCTTCTCTAACCTTATGAGTCAAATCCTTATAATCAGCATCTCCACCATATATATCCCTATATCTTTCTCTGTACCTGTCTGTCTTTCCATCTACCTATTGGTTCTGTTTCTCTGGAGAATCCTGAAAATATGGATGTCAAATGAATATTATGTATCAAAATATCATATTCTATTGCATAAATATGTACAATTTTTGTGTGTTAAATAAAATTTTTAAAAATTAAGGGAATGGAAATGCTAAACATCTGTTTTATTGTTACACATTGTATACATGCATTAAATTATCACACTGTGCCCCATAAGTAGGTACATATGAGATAATAATTAACACAAACATGAAGTCCTCTTTTAAAATTTGATTTTATTTTTGTCATGGAGGTTAGAGGAAGGCAGGTATCCATGGAAACAAAACCTGAACATAGATGTCACTTTAGAGAGCTGGTTCTCAGCATATGTTTTGAGTGGCCCACATTAAATTGCAGTAGATAATCACATTTTAAATTTGGACTTTGACTTACCCATTTGATAACATAAAGATAGCTATATGTTCTGTTCTAAAGATTTACTATTTACTGGCCTGTTCAGTGTGTCTGATGGCAAAAGATTGCTTTCAATAAATAACTAGAAAATTATTTTGATAAAAGCTCATATTTTCATTTCCCAATCTATCAATTATTTATTTTTTTGCAGGAATCATGACAAACATGAAATTCAATATTCAGGTCAAACTGTTTTCTTTCCTTTTGGATTAATGTCCATGAGGCTATAATATTTTCCTTAAATTTTTTTTGATCTTTTATGATCTGATATTAATACTTTCAATAAAGGCCTATTAATTTAAGTTATTTACTGAGAAATTAAAATATTTAGTAAGTAGTATGACAAATCAGAGGTCTGAAGATGAATCATAATACTCCAAAAGCCTCTTTCCTAAAGATGTTTTCATAATGAGGCCAAACAGTCAAATTTTTTTTCTTGAACTAGTCTTTAAATTTCAAATTGAATACATTATTTTAAAACTAGGTGTTTTATTAGTACATGGAGGGGATATGTTAGCTAGTGATAGCTCAAACATTAATTTAAAGAGGGTAATGATACTTTGGAGAATCTATATTTGGCTCTTTTTATTTTTTACACTCACTTGTCACTTGATTAAAAGTGGGGCAAGGATACAGAAGTCAGACTTTTCCAAAATTGTAAACAAAATATCAAATGAAAACTTCTCTTGAGTTCTTCTGTTTTTTATGTAATTATTTAAAAAATCATCTCCAGTAATAAATGTTATGGACTGAATTATATTATCATCAAACTTATGCTGAAAACTAACCTCCAGTGTAGCTAGGGCCTTTAAAGAGGTTAAAGTTAAATGAATTATGTAGGTGGGGTAATAACCCCATATGATCGACAACCTTATAAGGAGAGAGAGGGACACCAGCAGTCCATGCACATGGAGAAAAGAGGGTGTGTGAAAATGGCTGAAGGTGGCCATCTGAAAGCCAAGGAGATGCTTTAGGAGACACCAAATCTGCCAACACTTGATCTTGGGCTTCTACCCTCCAGAGCTATGAGGAAATAATTTCTCTTGTTTAAGACACAATATGTGATATTTTGTTATAGGGGCTTGAGAGAATGAACATATTAGGCAAGTATTTTC
This sequence comes from Heterocephalus glaber, assembly GCF_000247695.1. The sequence continues at coordinate 3,364,911 of NW_004624809.1, forward strand.
AATGAACCATCTCTTAGGTGAAAGGCAATGTGCCTAGCTAATTTTATATTTCAACAGGAGAAAAAGGTAGCAAAGCTGTTGTTACTCACAGTGCCATAGCTGTTTGCACTGAACCGCTATAGATCTTGTTGCCTCTGCAGGTTTTTGATGCCATTTTTTAGTGTCGGTTACACCACTCCTGATGTTACTATATCATCCATTTTGCCATTTATGAATACTGGCTTCCCTTTGCTTCCTTGAGAATGACCAAAATTGTAAGATGGACCCACAGTGTCCAGGAAAATGTGAAGCTTACATAATCCATTTTCTGGACATAATAAACTTATCATTCAGAAGCTTATACGGTCAACATAAAACAACGCATTTTTCATCCTGTTTTTGTGAACTCTTTAGGTGACAATCACTGTGTTCCTAGAATACGATCTCTTTTGAGGGTGACCTCACTCTTACTTCTGATGTACTCCTGTCTTCTCTACACTGCCCGAAGAGCTGACGTGCTGAAGGAAGTGGGACTCCACGCTGGGAATGTTCATCCTTCATCTGGGATGACCTAAGATCTGCATGGGAGTATGTGATATCACTATGATCGGATGCAAGACAAAGTGCTAATAAAATGTCCTGTTGGTGTTGTGGAGCAGTAGTCTCAAAAAGGTTTGGTGGATATGGATATGGGTATTACTACCATCTGTAGTATAGGCTGAGGGGCAAAGGACAGGCTCACCTTGTTGCCATGGTGGATGTGATGTAGAGAGCAAATAATGTTGGCTGCTGCCCCCGTTATGCTTGGATGCTCTAGAACCAAGGAGCAGCATTATTGGAACATTGACTTGCAAGTGTGGATGCACTTATAGCTCAAGCCCACATCCCCAGAGACTTGAGTGCAACACCCTAAAGCATGTACCACACCACTCAGTGGGAGCAATCCTGAAACTGTGGGGATGTGGGATGGCTCCATGGGTGTGGGCCCCAAAACTCTGCAGTTTTTGCTAACTCCATGTTTTACGGGAGGTCAGAGACCTAAAGGACAAAACCAAGGGCCAGGGTCCCCAGAGATCCTGTTACATCTGGGTGGAACATCCTGCTTTGATGGTGTGACAGGCTCCAGTCAGTGTCTGTTATCTGATTTTGAAAGAGAACTTAGATAAGAGCAAGACAGATATTTCAAAGTTCTAGAATTCCTGAGGTAGTGGCTTTCCTGCCTTTGGTTTGAAAATTGGAGTTCCTTCCCTCCTCCTCCAATTTCCATTTTCCCATTTTCATTCTTCTTGGTATTATTAAGTTTAGTTTATGTTTATAACATATAACATTTACATTCACTGAGGCTATTGGGTTCCTATACATGGCACATCTTTAGTCTACTTATATCTCCTGCTCTTTGTCTCTTGAACATTTTCCCATTTGCAAGAGAGCCATCCCCTTGTCTCCTTCAATCCATCCTTTATTATTCTCTTTGCTTATGCCTGGCTTATTTTCCAGGTGCATTCATTTTCCTACGAATGCCTCCAATCTCTCCTTTTTTGTATCCATTATATATGGCTACCCCATTTTATTTATCCAATCATCTGTTGATAGGTATACAGGCTGAATAGCATTTTCTTTTAGTACAAGTGTATCATCTTTCTACATTTTCTCTTTATTATATAAACTAGAAAATATTTGCATTTATTTAATATTTGGTAATATATAAGGAAATAGAGTCCTAAATTTATAATCATTGTGAAACCAAACTGAAAATTTCAGGCTTTTGCACGGAATTACTGAAGCTCGTTACCTGAGGTGTTCAAATGGCAAATGCTATGTGTTAACTTGAGTAGGCCACAGGCTATGGGGTCATCAAGTCTTACTCTCATTGCATCTGTGAGAGTGTTTCTGGATAAGACTAACATTAGAGCAGTTGACTGAGTAAACGTAATTGTTTTCCCTAGGTATATCAGTCAGGGCTCACTAGACAAAGATTTACTCTAATACAATGTGTGTGTGTATATATATATAATTTACAGGGTAGGCTTACAAGGGAGACCTGCAGAGTCAGCTTTGGAAAAATGCCAAAGGCCTATCTACATGTTGGAGAGCCAAAAGATCCAGTCAAGGTGGAAAACCTGGAGCTCACTGCAGAGTCCCTTTGGAGTGGAAGGATACAGAGCCTGAGCTGGGAGGCTGAGAGTCTGTGCTGGAAGCCAGGAGATAATGTCCAAGGGGATGGCGAAGACTGGACTCCTCTGAAGAAACCCAAAGGAGACTTCTTCTCTTTTCCCTTTTTATTCCATTCAGGTGACAAGCTTATTGGTTGGTGCCACTCACACCTAGGGTGAGTCTTCTGTCTTCAGTAAATCCCTTTAGTCACACTTAGAACTATGTCAATCTAATCAAATGGGCATTTCTTACAATGACACAACTCTTAACTATCACACTAATGTAGATGGTTCTCATCCAATTAGTTGAAGGCCTGAGTAGGATACAAAAGGCTGATCTTCCCTTGAGTATTGAGAAACTTCTCCTGCCTGACTGTTTGAGCTGGGATATTACTCTTCTCTGCATTCAGACTTGAACTGAAAATTATTCTTCAGTTTAAGGCTACTGGCATTCACAAGGGATCTTATACCATCAGTCTCTTGGTACTCAGGTGGCAGACTCAGATTGTAACTTTAGCATTGGCTCTCCTGGGTCTCCACCTTGTGGCTGCAGATTTTGGGCCTTAGCCTTCACAATCATGAACTAATTATTTACCATAATTTATACTCAAAGACATATATACACAGCCTGATGTGATTCTCTGAAGAACTCTGATTAATATTTAGATTAGGATACTGAGAGTAGATTAAAAGAATTTAAGAATGAGTTTTCTGAATTGATTCTAAGGTTTTTAATGAGGTCTCTATAAGATTAAATTTAAGGATGTTAATGACCTCATGCCTAGTTATAGAGAGACACAGCCATAAATTTGGGCATGCATAGTAGTACTACATTGTCAGATGGAAGTAGTACACACAAGATCAGACCAGAACAGATCCTGACAAATCTGTAATTTACATGACTTAGTGGCCCAAATGCCCATGGTCCTCACTGCAGATACACTGTTTTCTTTCCCCCAATCTGTACCTATGGCTGCATGGGGCATTTCATTTGATCAGTTGGCAGAGGAAATGAAGACTTGGGGCTGGTTTAGCAGAGAGTTCTGCATGTTATGCAAGCACTACTCAAACATGGACAGAAGAAACTACAACCCCTATAAAGGACAACCCTGAAGGATAGTAATGAAGGAACATCCTCCCAGTAGGCAGAACTTCCAGTAATGTACCCAGTTGCTCACTTTTCTCAGGAAAAGAAATGAACAGATATGCTATTATACACAAGTTGAGGATGTGGCCGGTCATTTGTCTGGATGGACATGGACTTTGAAATAACACGATTGGAAAATTGGTGATGAGAAAGATTGGAGAAGATGTAAATGATAGACCTATTTGGATAGGCAAAACCATGAATATATTTGTGCTCCATATGCATGCTTACCAGATGGTGTCCTCAGCGTACGAGTAATTTAATAATCAACTGGATAGGATGACCAGTTTTGTAGATAAAAGTCAGCTCCTTTCCCTGGCCACCCTGTCTCTATCCAATAGGCTCATGAAGAATATGGTCTTGTGAGCAGGGATGGAAGTTGTGCATGAACTTCAACCTACCAAGGTCAGCCTAGCTACAACCACTACTGAGTGCCTAATCTGCCAGCAGCAGAGATTGACACTGAATATCTGATATGGCATCATTCCCTAGGGTTGTTATCCAGCTAGTTTGGAGAAGGTTCATTACATTGAACCACTTCTATCATGGAATGGGCAAATTTTTAATCTTATTGGAGTAGAGACTTAGTTTGGGGATAGATTCTTCTTTCCTGCACATAAATGTGTCTGCTGAAATTCCCATCCATGGACCTAAGTAATACCTCATCCAATATCATGGATAAAGCACTACATTTGACCAAATAATTCACTTACCAGGCAAAGAAGTGGGATGATGTGCTCATGCTCATGGAATTCAGTGGTCTTACCGCAATGTTCTACACTGTCCTGAAGTAGCTAGTTTGAGAAATTAGTGGAATTAGCATTTTGAAATTGCAGTTATAATGAGATCTAAGTAACAATAGTTTTCAGAGCTAGAGCAAGGCTCTCCAGAAGGCTATGTATATTCTGAATCAGTATTAAATATATGGTGCTGTTTCTCCTATAGCCAGGGCTCATGGGCATAAAAATCCAGGGATTGAATGGAAGTGGCACCACCAGTATCACCTACACTTAGTGACCCAATAGCAAATATTTTCTTCCTGCTCCCATGACTTTCATGCTTTGTTGGCCTAGATGTTTTAATTCCAAACAGAAGAAGTTTTCTACCTGGAGACACCACAGTGATTCCATTGAACTGAAAGTTAAGGCAACCAGTTGGGGAACTTGTTATACCTTTGAATCAACAAAATCAAAGAAGAGAGTTACTAGGCTGACTGGAATGATTGATCCCGATATGAGGAGGAAATTGGACTTTTATACTCCACAATGGAGGTAAGAAAAGCATGTATGTTTGGAATATAGGAAATTCCTTAGGCGATCTCTTAGAATTATATGCCCTATGACTAGGTCAATATAAAACTACAACGATCCAGTCCAGGCAGGAACATTCATGAAGATTTGAGTCACTTCATCAGCTAATAAAACATGATCAATGTGATGTATTATGTTTTGGATGCAGTTTGAGTGTGTTCCCCAAAAGGTTCATATTTTGGAAGCTTGATTACCACTGTGGCAATATTGAAAGGATGTGGAACCTGACGAGTTGAGGTCTAGTGAGAAGTAAAGAGGTCATCAGGGGTATCACCTTTAGAGAAGATTAATGCTGGTATAATGGAATGAGTTAGTCCTCATGAGAATGGTTATTATAAAACAAAGCCAACCCCCACACTTGGGCTGTTCTGCACTTAGTCATTTCCTTTCCTGTCCCTCCACCATGTTGTGACCAAGGCAAGAGGCCTTTAACAGAAGCTGAATGATGGGCCTACTCAAGCTTGGAGTGTAAGCCTAAAAAAAATGTGAGCTAAATTAGCCTCTTTTCTTTATAAACTGTGCAGCTTCAGGGATTTAAAAAAAAGAGTAACAGAAAACAGATAGATGAACACTTATAGAAATGAGAATTGTAATTGTTATGTGTGGTTTCTACTTGTTTTGTTTTGGATATGTTTGTAAATACATTTGTTTTCTTTTTTCCCTTATTTCCTTATCATGTAATATAAGATATATTGGCATAATGTCATATAGTATTTATGAATAAGTATTGTTAATTTTATATGTCATAGTATTTAATGTAATGAGGAAAAGTAAATATCACTCAAGGACTTTACCTCATCTTTGGGGCAAATCTTAATATGTTTTTGGTTTTCCATAAGCAGGTGATATTATGTCAAGGTGGTGGTATTTTCTTGTGATTTTAATCATTTGGGAATAAAGTATGATTTAAGAAAATGTACAAGGGAGACCGCAGCACACAGGAAGGTCTGTGCACGCCCTACTGAGGTCCTGAGTCGCATGAAAGATTCCGAGTCACACCGCTGCAGAAAGACAGCCACCTGGTTCCACACTACAAAGACCCAGAGGACACCAGACCACCAGACCAAGGTACTGAGTCCCACTGTTCCCGGCCCAGAGGTAGGGCCTTCTGAGCCATCGTCCCACTGCTCCTGGTCCAGATGAAGGGGCTTCCCGGCCAACATCCCTCCTGCTGCTCCCAGCTCACAGGACAGAGCTTTTGGGTCACCATCCCTACAGCTGCTCCTGGTCCCTGTCCCACCTCTCTCAGCTCAGAGGAGGTAATTGGTGCAGGCGCTAACAGCCCCCCACCCCAGTCAAAATGAGAAAACATGTAAATAAGTCTCAAAATCAGACTACCAGATCACCTGCAGCAACCCCAAAGGGAAATGAGATGGGACACTCTGATACTCAACCACCTGGACCCACTGAACTGGCAACAAAAGGGGATCTGGAAAAAATGAAATCAGAAATAATTTCTCAGACA
>NW_004624809.1:3376029-3392342 GCF_000247695.1 Heterocephalus glaber
GGAGGGCGTGAAGGGAGGGCTAGGAATGGGGAAAAACTAAGAACCAAGATGCATAATGTAAAGGTAGAATTCCCAGTGAGAAATGTAATTGTGTTGTATACCTACAATGTACCAATAAAAGAATTTAATACAAAAAAAAAAGAAAATGTATCAGGGCTGATCAAAATATAAGATGAATTTTTCAATTAAAATTTATTAGAGTAAAAGACACATTGCCACTAATTCCCCTCAAGAGACATCCCTCCAACACACTTATCCCGTTATTCCTGCTATTTTCTGAAGCAGTTCTGGAAGCCCTCTTTTGTGAGTGTCTTTATAAAGTGTGGTAAAAAATATGATAAATATTGCTGGCAAGTTACATCCAATGGAAAGGCAGGCTCATAAAAACATTATGTCATATCCTCATCTACCTTATTTACTCTACCTGGCATCTTGCAACTTCTGGCTCTTCCCTAAAATCAAAATGATCACGAAAGGTGATTGATTTAGACCATTAAGGCAGTCACAACAGCACAACTAAGGACACACAGAGAAGATCTTCAGAGAAGGTCTGCTTCAGAAAGTGGCAAAGATGATGGTGTGAGTGCGTCTGAAGCAAGGTGGAGTATTTTGAGGGGAATTGATGGTAGTGTGTTTTTTATTTTATTAAATTTGTTAAAATTTAAACATTTACTGTATATATTGATCATACTTCTATAGGGATTAATTTATATGCTAACTGAACTGGGCCATGGGGTTCACTAGACACTTTCTAAAATACTCTGAATGTCTATAAGGGTGTTTCTGCATGAGAGTAACATTTGAATTGGTAGACTGAGTGTGGTAGATTACCCATTGTCATTTAGGTGTCCCTCATTGGGTCAGTTGACCATCAGAGTAGAGCTAAAAGATTGACCTTTCCTTCAGTAAGGGAGAGTGCTTCCTGCCTGAATGCTTGAGCTGAACATGAGTTTCATCCTTCACATTCAACTCAAAACATTGGCCCTTCTTTTGTCTCAATTCTGCTGGCAATTGAAATGGAGCCATACCATCATGTTGTGTTTCCTGGTTTTCAGGTCTCTCTGAACTCCAACAGGAATTACACTAGGATATATACATATATATGTATGTTTATATATACCCAAGGAAGAAACAATGGATACCGAATCACCAACAAGGGACTGGTTAAATAATTAATTTCAACTCAAAATGAATCCCCCTTTTAAGCCTTTTAGATAAGTGCTACATGTTCCTATTTGTATTATGGTATTTACTTGCACATATATCTAGAATAACACTCATCTTGCCTAAAAATCAGATTTATAGATATCACGGTCCCTTACTAGGTGCCCTATTTTTCTACCTTGTTAGTCATCATATCTCTGGAAACAAGAGTAGGAGTTAAAATGTGATAGGTCCTCAATACATACTTTTTGAATAAATGTTTTAGTGGTGTATTCTGTATACACCCAATAGTTTACTGAAATACTTTGTAAGTTTCCTAATATAATATTACTTAAATATATATGACCTTGTTTTATATATGTAAATTTTAATGATTGACTTTAACACTCTAAATGTTTGAGAAGTTTTGTAGAAAAGAAAGTAATTTAATTCTGTTTAAGCTGGAATTCAACATGCAGTAGGGTATGAAACTGTTTAAAATGAAAATGATGGTTTATGCAAGAAACTTTGAGAAGCAGTACATTACTGAATTAAATTTATTCCTTAATGAATCCATTAATTTAACTCATTAAAAAATAAAATTCTGCATGATATGATGTCTTAGTTACTTTTCTTTTTGCTGAGACAAAATACTCAACACCCAAAGTTAAAGGAGGAAAGTTTTGTTTGGTTCACAGTTTGTAGATGTTTCAGTAGGTAATCAGCTGGCTCCAAGGCAGGGTGGCATGGCAGAGGGACATTGCAGAGGAGAATCAGTTCATGGTAGGCAGAAGGCAGAAAAGTAGCAAGGGACAACCATAGCTTTTTCTACCCTTTATATCTTATCCAGGCTACTTAGGGTAGGTAGCATTGATATCCTTAATCATAGTGCCCTTGAACCTAGCATTGCACCATGAATCAATCCCAGCATCACACACTCTAGATACAGCCACCTCTGAAAAGTCCCACCTGTATGAGGGCTCTGGAGGGACATCTAGACACAAACTATAACATGCGATCATTGCTAATTTCGAAGGAATTCCATGTCAAATATTCTCTTTAGCTATTACTAATGTGCTAGGTCTTCACAAAGTGGCAAAACTTTCTGCTCAGGGCTTTTGCAAAAACCTTTTTATATTCTCAGTCTGCTCTTTGCTAAGCACACCTTATGCCAAATCCACACTCATTCTTATTTCTCTACTGATAAATCACTTCCTGAAAAACTTTTGTTGTGTCTTATAGAACCTTGTCAATTTCCTTTAAGGAGCTTATTATTTTTGGTGGCTTTGTTTAATGTTTGTCTTCTTCATTAAGCTCCGCTGGCCATATCTGTTTTGCTCACTGCTTTTATTTAGCTCCTAGTCTGTAGCAGAGGAAGAATAATAAATATTTTGGAATGGAAATATATGTACTTATGTTTGTGGGATAAATATTTCTTTCTTTAATGTGTATAAAGTTAGGGATTATGTGAATTTGTTTATTGCTGTATTGCTAAAAATATGAGAATAGAAAATTGTTCAACAACTGCTTAATGAGTAAAATAGTTGTTTGCTTAATTGTTGAACACTAGGTTCTGTTTTATTCCTTAAAATATTATTTATAGAGAAGTTTAAGTGATAGACTGTTAGAAAATAGAGTTACTGTTTTCCCTGGGGTTATTCTAGTTCTACAGATGGGAGCATAAGAAGAGAAAAATGAAGCACAATGAATTGTCTGGTTTATCTTTCTGGTTTATAGCTTAGCTAAATGCAATTTTGTCACTAGAACAGAATTTAAATATAAATCTAAATTTTAAGAGTCTTTTTTTATGCTACTTCTATATTAGAAATTCCTATATCAGGTTGAATGTGCAGAAAATAGAAGAAAATTCAAAATTGTAAGAGTTTTATTATTTTATCAAATATTTATGGATCCCACTAGGAATTCATTTATAGAGTGTTCAAATAGATTGGTTTCAGTGTGAGTATCAGAACTATAAAGGATCACAGTTGCTTTTCACGATTAGCAGTGATAACAAGGAAAACATAGAAGTATCTGGGGACTGCAACAATTCTTGTGAAACATAAGTCTCAGACGATCACTATCTTTGAAGGATGTGGGAGAATGCAGGGTTAACCCATGAACGCTGGATTAGCTTCTTTGAGGCAAGGAAGCTGTAGGTCAGTGACGCTGTGACTTAGTTCTTATCAGGACAATTGGAAATATCCCTGTATTTGCTGATCTGATTTGTTTTTTTCTGCACTGATAAGTTTCTCTCTTTTTCTCCCTCCCTACTTTATCAGCTTGGTTCTTTAGAAAATTCTTTAGCCTAGCATTTTAGGTATAGGAAGCTTAGGAGCTTTTTTTTTTCAAGATTTATTTCTTGGGGAAAAAATAAAAGGAATCAGGGAGCTAACTTTCCCTAGGAAAGTCTTGTAAGGTAGCTGAGATTAGGAGGAGGATGAGGTCAGGAGTGGAAAGAGTGTCATGGGCTCCAAAGCTATCACTGCAAGTGAGCGCAGCTTCTTAAAGACAGCCAAGGCAACTTCTAAGAACCTCAATTGATGCATTGTAAAGAGAATATTAAAAAATACACATGCAAGAGAGGTTAAAGGCAGCCAGGACTCCATTTCTCATGTCATCTTTACCATTTCTGTAAGCTTTTATAGATGTCTGGCAAGCCTGAGAGCTCTGAATGCTCTGTGAGCAAAGACACAACCTGTTCTCCAGGGAGTTATTTTGTTTGAAGCTGAAAGTACAGACAGTTTATCACTGTTTTGCTATAAATTATGCCTTCTTTTTTGAGTTTTTTTCATTTAACCAATTTTGGTTTAGAATGTGCATAATGCTTATGATCACAACTGATCTCCCATTATTGGCTCTTACATGCTGACTCAAAGCTCTTTAGCAGAATTTTCATTACTTGATAAAGTCGTCTGTTTATTTAGTAAACATGTCTTGAGCTCTGGCTATGTGAGAGGCATTGTTCTATGTGCTGGGGACACCATAGTAATAAACCCATAGAAATTTCTATCTTTGAGGAGCAAGGAAACACTGTATGTTGGATAGTGATTATTGGTGAAAATACAATCAAAGATGGAAGGTATAAAACATCAGGAGTGGCCAGGGAAGTTATTTCTGAAAAATAAACTTTTAAAATAAAGACCTAAAGGAAATGGAGAAGATAGCTATTTCAGGAAGACCTATGAAGGAAGATGGAGCAGGAACAATGGCCCAGAGGTGGGAGTTTTTCTGTTATCTTTAAGGAACAGAGAGATTAGTGCATCCAGGGTGATATGAATAAGAAATTATTGTAAGATATGAAAGTAGAGGGTAGTGTAGCCTGAAGTTGTGTCTTGAGGGCATAGAAAGGTCTGTATATTAGAAGCACCTCTTACTCAAGGTGCTCCTTAGACCAGTAAAATCAGCATTTCCAGCAGATAGCCCCAGGCATTGTTAGATTTGAAGATATCAGTGTGTGGTCAGGACTGAGAAATCACTATAAGTGGTAGAATCATGTGATCTGAATGGCACAATGGAGTGGTCATTAAAAATTCCTTCTAGCTGTTAGTTTGAGAGTTTTTGGAAAGGGAATGAAAAGAGCAAGGATTATCAGTTAGATTATTGCAAAATTCCAGGCAAGAAACAGTAGCAGTATAAGTGGCAAGAAGTGGTAGGATTGTGGATGTAGTGTGAGCTTACTGATATATGAGTTTCATGCCCTAAAAGTCCTGCATGCTACTCTGAAGTAAGTAGCTTATATAACTCAAGTATGTGAACTGTACGGCACTGATTCCTTGGCCGCCAGCATAACTATGATGTTTCAAAATAAGGGCAAATGAGAACCAGAAATTCTGATAATGTTCTGTTTCTTGATTTGGAAAATGATTACAGTGTACTCAGCTTGTGGGAATCCATCAAGCTGTACCTTTGTGATTTCAGCACTTTTCTATGTGTTTTATATTTCAGTATAAATAAGGAGGTATTTGAGACTGAGACTAAAGGGATTGAAAAGTGTAGATGCATTGGTGATAGCTCCCTTTTTTAGTAGTTGCAGAATGGTTTAGGTGATAATGAATATTTGGACATGCTTGCTTTCCAAATCCCGATGAGCTACATCTTTCTTTTGTCAGTTTTCTGCACAGGCCTGTGTTGGCCTCATGACAACAGTGAAGTCGTGAGATGTCTGTTCTGTTGTGACAAGGTTACTTATGTGAAAGTCTTTCCCTTCTTGTTACTGTTTGACATGGGATTGAGGCCCTTGTGGAAGTGAGATGAATGTTTCACTTGGTGGGAGAGAGGAAGTGTGAAGTCTAAGGTTACTGAAATAGGAGAGAAATCAGTGATCTTGAGAATCTTTGCTCTTTTTATTACCAACTTTATAGTGTGACCTTGCACTTTGCTAATCCTGCAGTCTTAAAATGGGACTCTGCACTTTGAAAGAGTTCAGTGAAAGTTAATATTTGAAAGGATTGAATAGACCTGGAGTCTAAACTAGTATAGTTGGAACACATTCTGGAATGTACAAATGTGGGGTGTGTGTGTGTGTGTGTGTGTGTGTGTGTGTGTGTATAAATAGTCTAAAAAAAGTTTGCATTAATAAACAAAAATGAATAGGGTGAAAGATTACTATCTTGCAGAAAGGAATTGCTATACCAGACATAATTCATTGGAATATTCATTTTTTGGGGGATACAATGCTTAAAAGATAGCATTTGTGAGGATCCAAGTCACAAAGAATATACTGGCACTACCTCATGTTCTGTACCTAGAAAGGGTAAATTTAGAAGGCCTGACAGCATTTGTGAGGGCCCTCACAGGGCATATTGGATGCTTGTATCTTGTGTGATAGTATGAAAAGCATCATTGTGATAAACATGTTCAGTTCTATTCTCCATTTAAATACTTTAAGAGTTGGTTTTGAAGGTACAGATTTTCAGGACCTGAAGGGAATGCCTATATATGCCTAATTACCTTCCAGGGCACTATCTAATAATCATTAAGTGTCAGCTAATCAGTTTAAAAGCAATCTCAAGGATTTCTTTTCTGCTGTTTTTTAAAAACCTGCCTCTGAAAACTTGAGAGGATAAGCATGAAGATTTTTGTATACTGAAATGGATGCAAAGATACCAATCACTAGCTTTTTCCAGGCTGACAGTGCACTTACTTTTGCTGCAAATGCATTTTATTGTAATAGAGTGATGTGAAAAAAAAGGTTTTTCTCCACGTATACAGGCAAATATTACACCATAGGGCTTGTATTAATTGCTATTTAGACTGTATGTTCTGCTTAATCAAATGTGCTGCCCCTGAATTTAAGTGTTGCCATCTTTTATTTATTTCCTTTCCAAAACTTAGGTACTCCAGCTAATGGTAATACTAACATGCAACATATTGAAAACATTGATATTTTCTTGTTCTTTCTAGATTTGGAAACATGTAATGTAGAAAATACAGGTTTTTTTTAAACTTTATATTTCTGTTTAATTGATTAGACTCTTCTATGCTCTAAGAATGTGTTCAAATCTATAACTTTGGGATTTAAGTGTTTTGTTTGTTTTATTAATCCCTCAGCTCCCTAGGGTCAAAAGGTCTTTCTGAGTAAAATTCAAAGAGAAGCAAGGCTTTTCAGTTTAATTCTTACTTAGCAGTACTGTGTGTTTTTTAATTCCTCCCTAGAAACAGAAACTTGAGAGTATACATCTCTCTGTTGGTTCTGGATTGACCAGAAGTGTTCTAATATGATGAATTTTGAATCATAAATGACCCAGTTTCCAGTGGTAAAGGGGACCTGGTAGTACATGACATAACATCAATAGCAAAATAGTAACTTAAATGATCACCTGTACCCAACAATGATTAAGTATCTGTAAGGAGACAGGGGCTTGGGTAGACTAGTGCTTGCTAGTGAAATTTTAGTCAAACAAACAAACAAACCATATAACGCTGTATTTCAGCTATGTCTAAGTCTATAGAAGAGTTTTTTTTTAAGAGAATGGTGGCCTTAAGTCTCAATTTTCAAAAATTGGGTTAGAATGCTTGTATTACTACCTGAAAATTAACTTTTCTGTGCTGCAAATCATAGGGCTGAGGTCCCTGAAAATAATTTCTAAAGCCCCGTCCTAAAGTTGCCTGAATTTCAAAGCAAATTAAATTCATAATCTTGCAGTTTCTTATGTTAGTGTTAGTACATTAATTTAGAAGAAGTGGAAACCATAAATATTGATCTAGTGACATATGGACAGATTCTGATAAAGCTGGAGATGTTGGACCCTTCAGTTCTGCTGTGTGTCTTTGCCTGAAAAAACTCTTCATCCTTTCTCCATATATCTGAAAATGTGAAGCCTGGTCTTCAGGAAAGACTTTGCAAGTTACTGCTGTTCCTTCTCAGGGCCTACTTCTTTGTACTATTTTCTAGATCTATAACAAAACTAAAATCCAGGGGCTACTCCTGGTAGTTAATTATGAAATGCGACAGATGTAATAGTTTTATACACATACCGGTAATTGCAAGATTTTATCAACTTGTGTTAACAGAGTCATGGGACACATTTCCAGGAATGGATCCTAAGGTAGTTGGAACAGTGTGGGAAAATATAAGCTTGGTTGTGCAGAACTGTTTCATATGGATGGGCCAAAAAGAGTTTCTGAAATCAATGTTTTATCTTATAAACTAAGATGACTGAGTTTTCTTGATTAGTTTACTAAAACAGGGACCCCAGAATGAATTTGACCAATTGAAGTTGAAATTTCAGAAGCTTTTTGGTGCATTGTAAGGAAGGTATCCAAAGCCTTAGGAAGGTTGGAACACAAGAGTGGATTTGTTATATGAGACTTGTGTGACCAATGCTGAACTATATACCTTCTTGGGGACCAAGGAACACTGTCTTCATCAAAGTTTAAAAAGAGAGAATACTTTCTTCACCAAAGAGGTAAGGGATATTTGTAAAAAAGCTCAATGTTTTAGAAAACTCTTCACTGGCTATTCTTTGTAGGTCAAGATGACAGTGGGAAATCTGTCATCAAACTGGAGTTCATGAATTCAAAGAAGATAATGGCATCCTTGGGAGACAGAGACCAAAAGGTTGCTTTTAATTGCAAGAAGTTAGGAGGACGTAGTAACCATGTCAGACAGCAGAGCAAAGGAGCGATTGGTATTTGACATACAGAGACAGATCTTTGATGATCTTGGTAACTGTAAAGTGAAAATATTTATTTAGCCTCTTGCAATCTTACTTGAATTTAACTGACAAACTGTAGGTCTTAGAAAAATGTCTGCTATGAATGACAGCGATGGAATATTGCCCTCTTAATCAATTCTCAAATAGAAATTAATTTTTACCTAGAGTTCCTTGAGTAAAGAGAATAGCAAATCCCTTTGAAGAAGTATGCTTTAAACTGCTAAGAACAGATACTACACTTGATCTTAGCCAAAAGGCTGAGAAGCGATGAAGAAGGAAGCTTTAAGGCAGCAATCATTTTATACTGGAAATCTTTTTAACATTTCTCAGAGGTGTCTATTGACCAGGGTGGTAAATCGAAGAAGGTAAAATAGCCAGTGTTTGGGGAATTATTTGGCAATGGTCTCATACCTGACAGCTATTCCCAGAAATCCAAAATGCCACTCTAAGCCCATTGTCTGAGAAGAAGTTATAGATGTAAGGTAATCAATGAAGATTTTACTTAGATCTGAATGTAGTTATGGATCCCTGAATCCATTCTGTGATTTCTCCTGTTTGGGAATATGTATATTTGGAACAGGATTACACAGTAAATGTCAGAGTCCCCACATTAGTTCCTCCACCCATGGAATGGTGGGAATTTTTATAAAGAAAGGTTAAGTGGAATATTTAAGTGGAAAAGTTCAGTAGAATATTTATCTAAATATTCTATATTTAGATATTTTTATATTTAGATATATTTATATATTTAGATCAATATATATTTAGATAAATTTTAAAATTAAAATTAAAATTTTATATATATTTAGAAAAATATATTTAGATATATTTATCTAATATTTAAATACAATAATATCACAGACTTGAAATGACTGAAATTCATTAGATTAAATTAAATTAGATTAAATTCATAGAAATTATAGTTACCATTGTGGACTTGAGAAATGATGACTTCCATTTCCATTCAACTTGTCTTTTGGCTTGTGCAGTACAGATGGATCTTGGAGTGAGTGTTGATTGTCATACAATTATCCATGTGGTTCCTCTAGTTCTAGCTGCTTTTCCAGAAGTGTATGTGTGTGTGTGTGTGTGTGTGTGTGTGTGTGTGTGTTTTAGTAAGTTGAAATATCCCAATGCCTTGGTATATTTCTATTTACTTGGAAAATATCTTTTTAAAAACATTTATAATAGTGGGAATCCAATAGAGTGATGGAATGGTCTTTTAAGATCTTTATTTCAGTACCAGCTAGATGGCAACATGATCTTGGGTAAGGACAGTACTGTACAGAATGTGGTATGTGCTCCAACTCAGTGTCCAGTACAGGCCCTATTTCTCCCAGAGCCATGATTCATGGTTTTTAGAATCAAAGAATAAAAGTGGGTGTGGGTCCTATCACAGTGTCCTTACTGATCCACTAGCAAAATTTGGGCTTCCAGTTCCAGGGATTTAGGTTTTGCTGGTTCAGAGATTTTAGATCCCTAGGGAATTATGCTTTTACCAGGAACTACTGAATGGGTTCCCTTAACCTGGACATTGAGACTAACCCCTTTGGGCTTTTCCTATGGGGAAATGTACAGGCAAAGAAGAGAGACCTGCACTGGTCCTGGTTGTTTCTCTGGATTATCCAAAAGATAATGTGTTTCTACTGTACTGTGAGGGATTTAAGAAGATTATGTCAGGAATACGGATATCTTTAGTGTAGCTTCTTGCTACACTCATGACCTCTGATAAAGAATTGATAGAAAACTACGGTAATCTAATACAAATGACACTTCACTTAGTGTCTAATACAAATGTCTCAGATATTTCAGGATTGATAGTTTAGGCAACCTCACCAAGCAGAGACACTTGAGTAACCAAATTGTTTCAGAGGGCAAAGGAAATGTATAATGAAAGGTTAGTAGAAGAGGGAAGTTGGAATACCAGCTGTAACCATTTGCACAGTTAAAAATGAGAGCTATAATGGTTATGATAATTTCTTAGTGATTTTGATACAAATTCATTAGTATATATACAAGGGCTGATCAAAACGTATGTTGTGTGTGTGTAAATTTAAAAAATCATTACGGTAAAAGACACATTGATATTAGTCCCCCTAACATACCCCACCTCATTTTGAACACACTTATTGTTCTTGCCACTTTCTGAAGCAGTTCTGGAATTCCTCTTTCTTAAGTGCCTTTATGAGCTGAGATAAAAAACTGTGAATTCTGCTGGGAAGTTCTACCCAATGGAAAGGCCAGGTTGTAAAAATATTGTGGTGTGTCTTTATCTTAAACTAGATCTTGCACTTCTAACTTTTGGCTCTTCCCCAGAGTCAAAATGACCCAGAAGGGTAAATGTTTTGAATTGAGTCAGGACACTGAGGCAGCCAAGTAAACTGCACAACTAAAGATACAAAAGAACTTTCAGAGCTGCTTCAGAAACTGGCAAGAAAGATGGAATAAGTTTGTTTAAAGTGAAAGCGAATATTTTGCGGGACTTAATGACAATATACCTTTTATTATAGTATGGTTTTGAAAAAATTTAAACATTCAGTATATTTTTCTATCACACCTCATAAATTTATATGTGTATAGATTAAACAATTCTTTTCCATTCCTTCCTCTTCTATTCCTTTACTATCTATTATAGAATGCATTAACAGTGAGTAATTTATACCACAGTACATCTAATAAGGTGATGAGGTTGATACGCTCACACATTTAGATTGCCTTTTTCAGCTTCTGAGCCCAAGGCCAGTCACATATACAGCTTCAACTGTGGGTCACTGTGTGATTGAAGATAGTGTTCAGATGGCTAGTGGCTTCACTGATTTAACTTTATCTTTGCAGGTTTCAATTTATTTTATTCTACCACTTTTATATTTAGCTTTAATTTTTTGACAGTGGGCCCTTTGGCTGACATACAATGACTTTGGGTTCACCCAAAAAAGGCAGAATCAACAAGCATCCATAGGCCCCTTTCCTATTTAGTGGAACTGATCACCCAACCCTTCTGGCCTTTGTTTCCTTATCTTATTCCACAGTTAGGTAAGGTCTGAACTCTGTAATAAATCTCTGAGTCCACAGCACTCAGATTTCTGGACCTCTACACAGTGGTTATTCTAATCATTAATAGGTACACAACATTAACGTTTTCTATGTTGGCAATTCAATTTTTTCTAGATCTGAAATTTAAAGTTTAAAATGTTTTGAATATTATGATTTTGGTTTGAATTGAGTGGATTATTATTGGATGTTTAAAATTCCATATTTATTGAGAGGCTTAAATTAAGCTTTTACTGTTTTTTAATTTCTTGCCTACTGAGCCAAAATAGATCACTGTGAACAAATTACAAAACAGAAACAGACTTTTTATCTTTAATTTTTGTGCCCTAGAGACAACTATAAGTTTTGATTTTTAAAAAAGAAATATTGTTGATTTTTGAGTGAACCTACAGTTCCTCTGTGTATGTTTTTTTGAAGGTTGACATTAAGAGTCCAGTATTTGAAGATCATAAGGAGAAAGAGTCATTGTTTTGGTGGATTTTTTAAACTGAACTCTCATATTTAAATTTTTACAGTGGTTCTGATCATCTGTATTTTTATTATGTCTGGACCATTGTTTTTTCTAGGCCACATGTGATTCGCTAAAATATAAATTAATAGCATTTCTCCATGTTTTCACCTATCATAGATTTGCTGTGTTACATTGAAGGATTCTTAAATATAATGGAGTGATGCTCCATTTCACTGTGTCTTACATCTTGAAAGGATCCCAATATATAAAACTATATGAGTTCTGGAAAGAGAATCTTAAGTAGATTCATGACTGCAAAACCAACTTTTTTTTTTTTTTTTGGTACCAGGGATCGAACGCGGATCCTTCTGCTTGCAAGGCAGGCAGCGGAACCACTGAGCTAAATCCCTGGCCCCAAAACCAACTTTTGACTCAAGACTGGTATATTCACATTGCAGTGCATCAAAGGAATTGGGTTATATGAAAGTTGTTAAATGTAAAAAAGCAGGCATCCTAATAATGATCAAGTTTTTATCAAAGATATATATATATATATATATATACATATAATAGTTATATATTTGCATAAGGGCTGAGCCTTTATAGTCTCTGAATATAACCGCAAATCTTCTTTGTTCATGTGAGGTAGTAAAGTTTGAAAATCACTTCATCTGGCCCAGAGCTCTACATAATATTCTTCTTAGTCCACACAAAAGAGATAGAAGATTCTTTATTTCCTGATAGATAAAAACAGAAAAATTTCACAGGGTTTGTGATTGTCTTATTTTTGCCATATATAAATGACAAAAATATATATTTTTATATATATATATATATACATACACATTCAGGTGTGTGCAACACACGTACACACACAAAAGAAAAATATGCTCTTTTTGCAATTGGAATGGCAATCACTCAAAAGACAGAAGGAAAAAGAAAAAGAAGCATTTCTTGAGCCGTGGACTCATCAGGTGCAATTATCATTTTGTGTAACAGTCAACTAACCATTCACCATGTGAACCTCTCTGAGAAGTAACTCAGCTAAAGACAATAAAAATGAAATAAAAACTGCAATAACAGTTGTCTGTAATGTTTATTAAATTGGTCAAGGACTTGAAGGTAATATCTTTTGTAGATCAGATCATACATTTTCTAAATTTGACAGTTTGCTTAGAAGAAAAATGGAGGCTTTCAGATAACTGCCAACTGTTAAAGAATTTTTATTACTAATCTTACCTTGTGATTTAGGAGATGGCAGGGATTACATGAGGTTTAAGTCAGCTAGCTTCCATTATTTTATCTTCTGTATCAGTATTTTGCTGCCATCAAGAAGTTACATAAATATTCCCAGGGTATGATTGGTCAGGCAGTCCATTCTGTCCTTTGAGCTGGCTGTCAGGACATTTTGGGGCCTGGGGGACGAAGAAGGCTTTCTGCAGCAGGAGAAGGCTGTACATTGCAAAATGCATAACATGTGTCTTGTGCTACAGGATATTTCAATAACTTCATAGAAATCACTTCTCGAATTGTAGATGTTGGGCTTTATCTTTTCTGGACTCACTAAGATCGTGAAAACATCACTGAGCTTCCAGAAAGCTTCTTGCCTTTCTCTTCATCTTTTCAAGCCCCTAAATGAAGAGGGGAAAATGAAAGCCTGGTTGCATTTTCTTTCTGTTTTAATCTTACCACCAATCTTACCAATGAATTAATTTCATTTAGTTGTATCTGTATTCAGATAGTCATTCTATTTTTTTTCCATTAAGTTTATTGGTGCGTTTTAGGTACACAATACAGTTACATTCATCATTGGGATCTTGTACCTTTGCATAATGTATCTTGGTTCTTATTTTTTCCCCATTCCCCTGGAGGTCAACTCATTTTTATGGCAAGTATTTTACACATGGATTCTCTTTATTTTAACCCCCCCCCGCCCCCCCAGCACACACACACTTTACCTAAAAGCAAGTACAACCAGAACTCAGTACTCATCTCATTTTGACCAGAAAAACTATTTCAGCTCTCAGGTCTTGCATCAGTCTCAAGTAGCTCTGGAACTCCACAGAATCTCCATGTATTCAACATCACTGTCTGGTACTCTTGGCATTTGAAGTGTTAATCACGTGTTGCAGAAAAATTAAGAGCCATACCCCTAAGTGTAAAAGGCTTATATTAGCTCAAGATAATGGGGAAGTTCTAGGGAACTTTCACAAGTTACTTCTTTTACTCTTTTGTAAATAATTAATGAGATTTTTTTGAGCTAGGGGTGGAAGTATTTTTAAAATTTTATTTTAGTGTATTAGTACATGTGTGTAGTACATAATGTTTACATTCCTTGTGGGAAGTTGGTACATGTGCATACACATCTTAATTCTTTTTGTATCCTCTTTCCTGTCCCTCCCTTTTGCCATCACCCACCACTCATCTCTTGATCTTCTTACCTTTTTTTTTAGTAAAAGTAAAGACCAAAGTAAAACAGATAAAAGGAAGTAGGGAGATAGATTGTTCTCAAAGGGGAGGGGGATCAAAAGATGGAGGGAGGGGGGAAGGAAGGAAGGGGGATAAAAAGGAAATTGGGATGTGTTGTATACATGTACCAACTCCACACAAGGAATGTAAATATTACATACAGCAAACATGCACAAAAATGTTGTTTTTAATTATTTTACATCTTACGGAGAAAAATTTGTTCAGTACTCATTTGTTTGGGCACTTGTCATGAATTTAGGAATGAAGTCCTCAACTTATGATCTGGAGAATTGTTCATAAGTCAGATTTGCTCCTAAGCTGACAAAGTGAGTCTTATACAGTACACCTGTGAAAGTTGGCCACTCCAATCTTCATAAGTCAGGGACTTACTGCAATGATGAATACCGAGGTATGACTATTGAAAAATGTTGATGTATGACGTTTTCTTGAATATAAGATTGGGTACAAATAATGCACATGGACTGAAACATAGTTCCAGAGTTATGGAATCCCTATAAGATTCTAATCATTTTATACATAGAAAGAAGTGTTAACATGAATATTAAGAATCTATCTTATTTAGCTAAAAAAAGAGAAAAGGAAACCAGCAGGTTTGTTCTGAGAGGAATGGTAGTGTTTTAAAGTTGGGAAGGCCATTAAAGGAAAGAGTGATAAAAATGAGTACAATTAGATGTTAGTGCACAATTTTTGGTTTTTGTTGAAGTAATAAGTTATGATGGATGTTGTGTTTCAATAACTCTATAGAGGTAATTTGAGATTTATTTACATGACTATAATAATGCTCCTTAAAATTTTATACCTAAAATTTGATAGAAATTTAGATAACCTCGTAAATGAACATATGACTGAGAGGGTAGGTGATACCTTATTGATCCATGAAGACAGGATACATATTTATTATAGCTTCAATGCCTACCAGAGACATGGCAGGTGTTCAGTAATCGCTCATTGACTGTATGGATAGCACCAGCTCAAGGTTCCTTAATTATGCCCAGGACTACCGCTGTCTGCCATGTAGAAGCAAACTAAGGTCTACAGTTGTGACCTATTCGGGGTGACTTGGAAGACTCAGAATTAGAATCCAGGTCTCTTGAAATAGATTTGTAAACATTTACTTGTCTTTTTGTACTATAATCCTTGTCTTACTAAAGCAAAAATCATAGCAAGAAGTAAAATGAAGCATGCTGCTAAGCTACACTTGAATTTCTCTAGTTAGCAATATAGTATCATAAATCAATGCTTTGCTACTTTTTATGACCAGTAGGAGGAAACATTTGTAATGGTAGCTTGTATTAGCATTAATTCGTGTTTTCATGTCTTTTTGTATGTAGTACCTATGTCAAACATATATTGTGCTTTAGGTTTTAAATTCTATTTTTGTCTTAGTCTGATAGAACTCTTGCATATATTTATAGTTACAGCATCATCAATAGTTTTCTTGGAGTAAAAATGTGGTAGATCTTCCATTGCATGCAAGCCAAAATAAGTACCAGTCATGTGAATTATCATGAAAAAGCTTTTATTTATCCTAGAACAATTCCCTTTCTTGTCAATATTTGTATACCCAGTTCTGTATTATTTTTCATAAAGAGAACTTATCCTCTAAATTCTATGTGCAGTAGATCCACTAGATCCACACATACTCAGAAATACATTTCATGCTTAGGGAAACTCAATGACAAAATACAATTGTAGAGTCTCTTTGAGTTTTTATAATAAGCATTTGTAATAAGCATTTAAAAACTTTTTATGGTTCTTTCTTTTTTGAAACAGTCTTGATATGTAGCTCAGGCTGGTCTTGAATTCACTATGTAGCCTAGGCTGGCCTTGAATTTGCAGTGTCATCCTGCCTCAGCCTCCTGAGTACAGAGATTACAAGCATGTACCACCATACCTGGATTAAAATTGTAATATAGAAATTTCCAAACTTGTACCAAAATATTAATAAACTGCCTATATAAATTTTCCATATAGCCTTCATTTTTATTATTTTTGAATTGTAACAATTTTGTAATATA
>NW_004624809.1:3402871-3419647 GCF_000247695.1 Heterocephalus glaber
CCAAAAGACTGAGGTCAGGATCTGAAAAAGAGATCTATATTCCAGTGTTCACTAGAGCATTATTAATAATGGCTAAGATAAACAACTTAAGAGTTCATCAGTGGATGAATAGAATAAATAAAATGTGGTGATATATGCAATGGGATATACTCAGCTTTACAAAAAAGATTCTGACATTGCAACCACATGGTTGAATCTGAAGGACATTATACTAAGTGAAATAGGCCAGTCTCAGAAAGATAAATACTGCACAATTTCACTTACATCAAAAATAGTTAAAGTCATAGAAGCGGACAGCATAATAACAATTGGCCAGGAACAGGGGGGACAGTAAATGGGGAGTTGCTGGGAGTAAAATTTCAGTTACACTATGTGACTAAGTTTCAGAGATCTTCTGAATAACATAGTGCATGTAATTAACAGATCTGTCTTTGTGCTAAATTTGCAAAAGAGGATAAATCTCCTATTAAGTGTTTTTATAACAAACAATTCCTCCCCCAAACAAAAAGGAAATAAAAGCATGCAAGGATACTGGAGGGTGGTAGGCATTTCCATTACTTTGATTGTGGTGATGGTATCATGGGTGTGTGTATATGTCCATATTCATCAAATATGCATATTAAAATATGTATGATTGAGTTCTTTGTATGTAATAATTCCTCAATAAAATTGTTAAAAGCAGTAAATCATACAAGTAATCATAACAGAAAAATGAAAATAGGCTATGCATCTCTCCCAACTCTTCTTTCTGGACTCAGAATTTGCTTGAGGAATTTTTAAGCATTGGTCTCTGGTAGCTGAGCTCCAGAACAATCTACACTTGATCCCTCCTCCTAGGAAAAAAATAGAAGAACCAGAGGGAAGGAAAGAATATTTACCCATCTTCTCTGCATGGGGGCATTGTGTCAGGCACTCTGTAGTTTTCATTACCCTTAATTCTTCATTTGTCCCTGGTAGCAATGTCACCTTTTTGTGTGTGTATTTTAGAGAGAGAATATATATACAAACACACAGCTAGTAAATGGCTCAAGCTGGATGGGAACCCATTCTGCCTCCACAACCCACCAGGAGTACTGGGTATCTCATCACTACTTCATTTGCTACATTTTCCCAGATTACTTCTTGAACATCACCTTGTAATTGTTGACATCTCTGCATTCCCCATAGGCTGTGAAGAACTCTCATTTGTCTCTTCCTGCAGCCACCTAAAGTGGTTGGGGTTCAGTTACTGTCTGTGAATGAATTAGCTCACAATATAGAAAGATCAGGACTGTGCTTAGAAATTCAGATTTATAACTGTGAGCCTCCTGGAAATAACCCAGTATTCCTGTAATACTATTTCTAGGGTAGCATCCAAATCAAGTTGAAATAAGAAAGAATCAAAGTAACAAAGGGTAGAGTAAATTGTTTAAATCTTAGGCTGAGTTATTTCTCCATTGGTTTTAAGTTCAGGGAGATGATGTTTATTAGTTCTTTGATATAATCTAAACTGGTTATTCTAGTTAAACACAGTCAGTGTTTCGTATGCCAGCACAGAAATTTTTCACTGCAGTTAGCTTCATCTTTGATGCTTTTTGATCAGATTATTTCATCGAATTATGCTTAGAGCTGGAAAACGAAGAGGGAGCCAGTAATATGCATGTGCTCTATTTAGCTGTGCGTTCCACTATAACTCTGTGTTTAGAGACTGAAACAAAGATTTATTCCCTTTTGGAGAAGTTCACAGTGCTGATAGTCATCTACAGAGACTCATAACTGGGGATCTAAGTACTTCGGAAAGTGCACAAGCACCTATCTCTTGGTATTTTATTGGGCCAGCATCGAGGTCAGCCAGAGAGCCACTACTCACATTTGTAAAGCTGAAACTCTGTGTTGCTTTGGCAAGAAAGAGAATTACTTTTTAAAAAGTCCAGTAGAGATAAATATATTGATCTTGAGTATAAAAAGCATAGTTTCGGTGGACATTTTTTTTTTTTTTGCCTTCAAAAATTTTGCCTTCTTCTTTGCCAATAATACTCTTGATTTTATTCAGTTCTCAATTATGCAGCCTCAGGATGAAACTTTTTGTCTAACCCAGTGTAGTACTCATCCCTTAGCTAGTGACTGATCTGAGTGTGAGGATGTGATTTAGTTTTAACAGATGAGAAGTATTGGGAATCTACTGGGAAACCTTGGGAAAATAGTTTTCTCCTTGATAAGAGAGCTGTATGAAGGGAAGATGATATCCTGCTCTTTTCTCTCTGCATGTTTTGGAGGTTCTACTGAGAAGCACCTTTTCATACCCCTGTGCCCCTCAGGGGGTTCATCCAGAAACATCTCAGCTTTCTATGAGATTCATCACATGAGGCTATGAGGAGGAAGCTAGGCAGATGCCTGGAAGACCCAGAAGCTTGGGATGACTGTGTTATTGAGCAATTCTGGAAATGCAACTTCCCATTTCTCTTTATACCAGGAAATGGAATAACTTTATTACCCCAGCTTAAAATGACTGGTATTTGTTACTTGCCTGGGGAAGCAATCTGATCATTGATTCAAATTGAGATAATTTGTTCCTTACTTCTTCTCATAAACCAGTGTGGGCATCACTGCAACGCTGTTTTACATTTGATCTTCATTGAAGAGTTACAGTTGCTCCATCCTTGGTCTCTAAAAGTTTTTGATATTCTCAAAAGTCTTTAGAAGATAGAATCAATACAGAGTAATATCTAATTATGTATTCCTTAGGTGTGCAGTATCACTCAGTGAAGACATGTTAGAATCATAAAGTCTAAACCCATTGCTTATTTTCAATGCTTACATTTGAACATTGCTGTTCATGTCCTTAGAGTTTAAAGTGTCAAGGAAAAAATAGAGAACTGAGTAATTAGAATTCCATGTTTCATTTGGGATTTCCAAGAATGCATTTATGTATAAGCTTTTAATCAGGACAACTCTTGATATTTAAAATATATTTTCACTTGGCCCCTCTTTTCTATGTTTTTTCTAGGCTTTCGTTTGTTTTTCTTTATGAAGATATACACTAACTTTCCAGAGACACTGGAGACCACTGTAAATAATTCATACCTTGATAAATGCTTGCCCAGGGTACAGAGAGTAGGGCATTTGTGGGGTAAGGCCACACATTACTTTGAGTTGCTGGCAGCTCAAGTGTACCTGGGGGTTCAGGGAGGAAAACCTTATCCCTTATTGCACATACTGAAAACAGGAAGTGAACCGTCTGAATATTTTGAAGATTTATTCTTCTGCCAGGAGTGGATGGCCCCCGCTGCCATCTTAAACCCAGGCCAGAAAGCTACATGGCCCTTGGTAATGGTACCAAGGCACAGTTATTTATATCAAAATATGTTCTGTTCTATTTTTTTCCTCTTTAATATGCATGTCCTTTCTTCAGGTGGCTAGAGTATTACTGCAATATGCAGTGAGTCTATAAATACCTCATTACTGCAAACAAATATATCCACAGCTGTTTTTGTGGGTCCAGGTAAAGAGTATCTTGCCCCCAAATAGTTGGTACGTTGCAGTCAAAGTAGAATTCACGGTGGTGTGACTTTCATGTTTTTGTGCTCTGATTTCATGTTGGGACAGCAGAAACATTCAAAGTATGAGTGTATTCAGGTCTCTGCACTTCAGTATTAATTTTGACTTGGAGGCATATGCTTGCAGATCTCATACAAATTAAAAATATGTAATTTCTTTCTTTAGAGATATTTTTATTACCCAATAATAAACACAAAGTAAGGTCCCAGATAAGCTGTACTGCATTTTGTTTCTTGTCTTTTATCTGTAAAGAGTAAGTAACTTGATAATACTGAACATTTGCAATTTGAATATCATATTAACCTTTTAAGGCTTTCATTGTCTTCACACTTGAATAGTGCTCCTTCAGGCTAAAATAGGCTGAGAGTCTTTATTTCTGATTGTAGAATCTCCGCCAGCCTCTTTTCTTTTAAATAAGTGTCATCAGAGTCTAAATGAGGTGGCAGTAGGCACTGAGATTATGAGCAAAGTTCTCCAGCAACCCCAATATGATTAATAATCTTTTCTTTAATTAAGTTGAAGAGGTTATAACAGTGGTATTGGAAGGAAAATAAGGAGTTGGATTTTACCAGAAAGGACTAAAGAATGTTGTAGAAAGAGAAAGATGTTCAGGATGATATGATAATGATGATCTAAAATTTGTATATTTAATCTCCTTATGTAACTTGATACTAAAATAATAAATACTCTGGGGGTTCCACGATTTTGGAAAAAATGGACATGTTTGTGTTTGTGTGGGAAAGATGGCCAGTCTTGTTTGCTACCCTACTCAGAGTTTGCAAACAAAACCAAAATTTTGCCCAATGCTTCTGTTTGAACTAAATTGCAAACAAAAGTGTTTGTGAACTGAGGTCTCACTGTACTTATTCCTTAGTTGTTGTCACTTTCTGAAGCAGTTTAGGAAGTCCTTTTGCATGTCTTTTGTTGCACTATCATGGCTGCCTTAATGTCCTGAATCAATTCAAAACACTGACCTTTCATAGCCATTTTTAGCTTTGGGGAAAAGCTTGAAGTTATATAGTGTCAGATTCAATGAATAAAGTGAATGAGGATACATCATAATGTTTTTATAAACATGCGTTTCTGGCAATGGCAATTGTCAGCAACATCCACTGTAGTTTTTATCACACCTCATAAAGACTCACAAAAGAAGACTTCCAGAGCTGCTTCAGAAAGTGACAAGAATGATGGGATAAATGTGCTCAAAGTGAGGAGGAATATTTGGATAGGGGATTAATGGCAATATATCTTTTACTGCAATAATTTTTAAAAATTAAACATTCATTCTACATTTTTATCACACTTCATATGTACACATAGCTCAAATCTGAGCTATTTGCAGTGCTTTTTTCCACAGTGCACCTATATTCTTAACCAGAGTAAGACCCAAATCAGAATTTCTTATTCTTGGCACTATTTTCACTTTATTATTGGGGTCTGACCTATGCATTGTAGGATAGTTAGCAGCATTCCTGGCCTCTCCTCACTAGATGCTATTCACATCATTCCTAACCTAACTGTGATAGCCAAAAATGTCTCTAGACAGTGTAATGTCTCATGGTGACAAAATTACCCCAGATTGAGAATCTTTGTTTTAAATCATGGCTGTCACATGCAAGACAAACTTGGTGTGCAGAATAACATAAAGAAAAAAATATTATAGTATTCATCAGGTAAAGGGGCTTGATTTTAAATATCTGAAGACATCCAGCTTTGTGGATGATAGCTATACTGGTGAAGTCTTTTAATCACTAGCTAAGTTTTGGAAGAAAGTGAATTTTTTCCCATCCCCTGTCCCTCAGATCCCATCAAATAATTTTCAGTAGGAAGATTATCTGACTACTATTAATAACTGTTAATGAATGCCTAAGAATTACCAAGTTAACTTGTGTCACTTCATCTTATTTGTAGTTTCTGAAATGTCTTAGATAAAATCTCCTGTGATTGGAAGAGCCCAGGAAGGCTCTTTCGTTTATCCTACTTTCTTAACATTCTAGTCTCATTAATGTAATCGATGCCTGTGTAATTGATGTGTCCCATTTGTTACTAGTATAGAATGTTGAGATTTCAAAGCTTTTCTGAGTTGCAGTTGGGATTTCTTGGTAAGTCTTATTCTTATTTCATGTTTTTAACCAAGAGTCTTAGCACAACACATCTTCTCTTCCTCCAAGTGAGCTCACCGGAGTTGGCACCCTGGCTAACCATGCTTTCTCCTTCTTAACTCTCGTTAGCTTTTTTTTTGTATCTTTGTTCTGTGAATATCCCAGACCTAGAGTGAGTAAAATAATGTAGATATCAGAACTGCTGATACCCGTCAAAGCAGATTGAGAGAGCAGCCAAGTTTCAGGGTTGTGCTTAATTTGAAAAATTCGTTAGAAAGTCTTGCATGCAGGGAAGCATCTGGCGCATATATATATATATATATATATATATATATATATATATATATATTTTTTTTTTTTTTTCCCTTGGGTAAGTTGAAGGCTGTAGTGTTCCTCTACTCATTTATTACTTGCAAGAGCATCTTTGGCTGTATTATTACAGCTTTGCAGTTATTTTCTTTGGAAGAACAGTCATGTCTTGAATTTTTACCCCAATAACACAAAGAAATACACAAAAAGTCTGAGAAAAATTTGTTTTCCCGTAAACAGTGTTTTTAGTTTAACCTGAGTCTGTTTTCAGTTCTCTCAGTATGAAAGAAGTCTTCAATCATCGTTATCATTGCTTTTGCTGTTGACATAACTCCAACTATCTCTATTTTCTTCTTGTAGGATAGATTTGTATTGTCTTTTAAAGAAGTCAGCCTTCTGCATAACACATGAAATCAAAAATAGCACAACAAATCCAAGTAGCAAGCTACTTGAAATAATCACTATGGTGAAATGATGTTTGGGTTTTTGATGATGTAATCCTTCCAGTAGAACATGTGCTGCATACTCATCCTTGTTGAGTTCGATAACTCTGGAATGTGGCTCTGGAAAAGCTGTTGCTCTTATTTCAAACTTGAGTGCGGATGTGTCATCCATTTCAAGAATGGATGGCCAGCCTTCTAACTGAATGTGAACGCTGGCTTCTTTTCCACTTTCCATTTTCCCAAAATTGCATAAGAAACTTAAGCAGTACGGGTCCGCTTTCATGCAATACAGTACCCTCCTATCGGTCTTTGACAAGAATGTGAGGATGCCTTTCAAAGTCACCACGGCATACCTCTGCTGCTCTGTTGTGCATTCTTTTGGATAATTTTCAAACTTGCATTATCCAGTAGTCATCTGGACATCCAAAAAGTTGAAGAATTTATCAGTTCGGGGAACAGAAGAATTTGGTATCATGATTTCCACACTAGCATTTGGAGCCATGCTAATGCCCGTGTTGATAACATGGAAAGTGAAATTCATTTTCTCAGTCATGCATGTTTCGGGTTCATTGTCCTCACTTGATCCATACATGAATGAAGTTGGATTCACAAGCCCATGAACCGCTAGCATAACCTCGTATCTTAGAGGTATTGCTACTGTCACTTTGCTGTCCTGTAGCTTGTCCGTTTCTCCTTCATTAGCACAGGAGGCAAGCACCGTGATGCTGAGGTCCTCTTCTGCTCTATGGAGTGAGCTCACATCCAGCAGAAAGCTGACATCTGTCCTGGAGAGATGATCTACAGATATGTAACCAAGGGTGCAGTGGAGTTTAACTGTGCCAGAGTTGTCTGTTACTTCACAGTTGATTTGTTTCTCTTCCAGGTCTAAAATCTTAATGAAGTAAAGACCCGTGGGTAGTCTGATGTGCAGCGTCGTTTCATAGGCGTCATCTCCCGCATTAAACAAGGACACGTTCAACATCAATGTCTTCATACTCTCCACAGCAAGATAGGTTTTATTTTCATATGGCTTGAAAAATCCAATTTTTCCAGAAAACTGTAAACCAGAGGAACAATTTTCATGGGCACAAAACCTTGCAAAATTTATCACTTTTTTAATCATGTCTTTTTCTTTCTTCTGCTGAAGGATTGGCTGCAGGGGCGGGAATTCCTCTGTACTGTGTTTGCTGATGACATGGTGCCCAAGGTGGTAAGCAACTTCAATCTGGATTGGGGTGAGGATGTCCCACACATCTTTCCTCATAAATGCTTAATGCGTCCTACACTTGGCCCTTCTGCTCAATACTTGTTTGCTTCCTGTGATGACATCAGAAGTTCCATTAGAGGAAAAGTAAAACCTTGATGGAGACGCTGCCTTTCTGTTCACATCCAGACTCATGTTATAAAACAAAAAGATGTAACTCGGGACCTCTTTGCCTTTATATGAGAAACAAAGCTTTAGATCCATGTACACAGGGGCTCTCCAGTCTCAACACAGTCGAATTTCATTCTGTTTACAGACTCAGGGTGGCTTAAAGATGCTTCAACAATTACTACTGGTCTTGTCCTTGGCAACACAGCAGACTCAGACAGAAAAGCACCAATGGCTACATCTATATATCCATTATTATCTGCATCAATTTGTCCTGAATGTAGACTGTCTGAACATACTTAATGGTTCACTGATTTGAAGTCCTCCTATTCTCTGGGAGAAGACTGACGAGATGCCATCTACTCAGCCATTGTAAACGTGAATGGTGCCTTGCAATTCATCTTCTTGTGGAGCTCCAGTGGCAACATCTTCAAAGCCATCATTGTCGGTGTCACCAAGATGAACTACCGATTCCCTAAATCTTGCAGCATATTTGTCATTTCCAATGAGTGCTGTTTCCATTCATTCATGACTGCTCCTGCACCGGAGCTGATGAACACGAACACTCTACCCTCCTCCCTGACGGTGCTGTGCATGGGCGTTCCCACCAGCAGGTCTGAGAAGCCATCTGCATTGGGGTCCATGGCACGGATGGAAGCCCCAAAATAGGAGCCCAGCTTTTTACCTTTCATTTCATATATGATATTTAGTTCGTTGGCATCAATGCTGAATATATAGGCTTTACCAATCTGTTCATGCTGAGGGGCTCCTCCAACTACTTCTGCTGGATGCGGACTCTGAAAATGACCAGCTTCTACTGAGTATCCTAAACAACTTCCAAATTTTACTTGATTGTGTTGTCTATGAAGGCTTTGTATTTATTTGTAGTTATATTGTAGACAAAAAGAGAGCCAGTCCAATAAGATGACCCTGGAGCTCCCATCACAATTAAATCCTCTGTGAAGAAACTAGATATTCTGGCTTGACATGATGCAAAGTTTTCTCCAAATTTTCTCACATAATCTTGGTAACACGGAGCCATTCTTTTACTGAGTTCCATTCGTAAATCAGAAGGCATCCCGTAGCAAACACCAGTAGGGAGCTTATTTTCATGCCTCATGTAAAATATATTTTTCCATCTATGTCCACAAGTCACAATGGATCCATTTTCTCCTGGCTGTCTGGAAAGTGTGACCCCCAACCACTGATTGTCTCTTTTCTCCAAACATGTCTTTCCACAAGGTTCTCCAGTAGGGCTACATTAGTTATGTTTCTCCTTTTCACTGAACGCTCTGCCAGCAGAAGCCCTCCGCCCCATTGACACCAGCAAAATTCCAGCACTGGATACAGGACAGATCGGTTCCAGGAAGACCCTGTAAGTCCTCAGGACTGCTCTGAGTCTTTTCTTCATTTCTGAGAACATTTCCCCTTTTCTTGACAGCACCCGCAGAATCTTGCGTGCATCTGGAATATTTAAAAAATGACATAGGTGTTTGCAGCTGGAGAGAGGAAGCTGTTTGTTGACCAATGTGGCAAGAAGCAGGCATGTTGTTCTATATTCAGGCTTTTTTTCCCTTTATTTTTAAAGCATGTATTTTCCAGTCTATCACTGGGGCTTTAGATATTACCATGCATCTCCCTACCTCTTGGGCCTTGAAAGGAGAGTAACTAGTGTGAATCATGATGTGAGGGTGCTTGGCACATGGCGCTTGTCATACATCACACTTATTCCCCCACTACCACTACAAATGCTAAATGGTAGCCTCAGAAGAATTCTCTCTGTGGTGTTTCCAGCAGGAGTTTCCTTGACTGTATAATAATAAGATCTGACCAGATGGTGATGAGTCTGGGAATGCTTACAGAGTAGATGCTTTTTAATCATCCCTGCTAGGCTTCTTAATTCTAAGTAGACCAATCAGCTTTAGGCTGTGTGAGTTAAAGGGATCTCACAATTTGGTCTAAAAGACTATTACCAATTTTTGTTTCCCATAGTTCTGTGAAAGGTAATTTTCCTTGTCTGCACTAATTTTATTTTAAGGGAATGAAGTGACAGTTTGCGACTGACTGACAGCCACAGACCCTGCAGATCTGATTACATAGATTTAGAACCAGCCAGAATCTTTGTGTATACTTAGTATATATTGGAAATCACTGTTGGTATCTCCAATTTGTAGATTATGCCCATACCCGCCTCTGTGGTTTCTGCTGCCAAGAGTCTGAGCTTCATGACCCTGGGCACCCCATCCACCTGGCTCTTTGGAGTCAATGCATTTAGCACTGAACTCTTGATTGCTTATCCCTCAGAAGTGAGTCCTTCCCAGGAGTTGCCATCTGCCTTCTCCTCAGTAGGAAGGAGATGCTTCTGTTTAGATCGGAACTCTGTGCTACCCCTCCTCAAAGCTCCATATCCAGTGATTGCTCTTGCAGGAGTGAAAAGGCCACCCCTGTCCTTCACCTCCAGAGCTCCCTATGTGACTGGCTGAGACCTCTGTGGCAAGTGGGTTGTAATTCACCTTCTTTCTCTACCCAATTCTCTTGCTCTTACTCTGTCATAGCTGCAATTTCCCAAAAACACTCCTAAGTAATTTCCTGCAAAGAAAGGTAAAAATGGAAATAAAGCTTTTGTAAATAAAAAGGGGAAAAGGGGTAGAAGGGAAGGGAGGGGAATGGGAAAAATATGAATCAAGATATATTATGTACAGGTATAACTCCTATACATGAATGTGGTCATTATGTATATCTAAATTGTACCAATAAACTTAATGATTAAAAAAAAAGAAATCTCCTCCTGTCAATATGCCTCTGGAACTCAGACTGACAGTCACTTAAGGGGAAAAACCAACAGTAAATATTATGCATTTTATTCATGTCAGATGCAAGTGACATTAAATTGATGCCATCTCAAATCCTCAGTGTACATCCATAGGGAGAAGATACATACAACCCTTTTGCCCTCTAGCTTATAAAGGACTGTGATGGTGCCCTGAAAATATATACCATATTTGTTGGTGAGAAAATGCTGGACTAAGACACTAGCAAGAGTCCAAAAAATTGTATAGGGAATGAGATGTCATTTGGGTAATGTTTTAGAGCAGGGTTATTAAACTTCTATTACAAAGGGCCAGATAGGTATTTTAGGCTTTGCAGAGCATGCCTTCTTTGGAAGTTACTTAACTCTGCTGTGTAAATTTATCAGTGTCTCTATATTCCAAAAAAATGTTATTTACAAACAGCAGCAAACAGCAGGTTGATTTGATCTGTGGGTCACAGTTTAAATGATGCTTGATTTAGAGGATAATTAAGAGTTCACCAGGAGGGAATAGGCAATGTTGAAGGAGGAATAAACAAATGACAAAGTCCCAGACTCAAGATTATTTTCCTCACTTTATAATTTTCTTCTTTCTCTCTCTCTTTTTTTTTTCTTTCTTCCCTCTACCATAGCTATTTAGGAAAGTGATTATTCTCATGTTCTGTAAATTCTTTTTTATTACTTGGAAATATATTAAGTTTGTGCTCATAGCTCTTAACTGACTACAAAAATGTCATAGAATGTATAAGTCCTACAACTTTTTAGAAACTGCTCTATTACTAGAATAGACATTATATTTCATTCCAATCCAAGTGCTCTCTCTCCTCTGGGCCTATATTTTAGTTTGGTAGAATAAAACTTCTTGGGGCTGGGGATTTAGCTCAGTGGTACTGTGCCTGCCTTGCAAGTGCCAGGTCTGAGTTTGATCCCCGGTACCAAAAATAAATAAATAAAAAAAAATAAAATAAAATTTTGTATTCTCTGTTGACTATGTACAATGTTTAAGTCTTTGTGAAAATAGTTTTCTTTATTTTTTTAAAGTTTTAAATTGGAGTTTGGGCATTTGGAAGATATGTTTCTCAGAATTCTAGTTGTTCTAGTCACATCTGTTTATCATCCATTTTATGTTATTAACGTTAAGATGTTTCGATTGGAGTGAGGCTTAAACATACTGAAGTCTGTTTAAGATGAAAATTATTGAGTCTCTGAACTTAGAACTCTGTTCAGATTCTGCACAAGTCTATTTCAAAAGCAGTTATGTGAGTACATTTAAAAAAAGATTGCATATATTTAGGACTTGCAACTGACACATAAGGTCTAACAGGTTTGACAGTAAGGGGAAAGTAGAAAAATATCATTTTATCAGAGATTAGAAAAATGCAAAGGAAGTCATTTAGATTTGTTAAACAGAAGTTTTTCTCCAAAGTGTTACTTGTTTATCACACATTCATTACTGACTCCATATTAAAATGAGTCAGGCATGCAGAGCTGATGGAATGGAAGATGATCAATCACTTTTTGGTATAGTAAAAGTTGCTGACATTTTTCATGTGCGTGCATCATCATTGCAGAGTCTGCATAATGATCTAAGGCTCACTCTTTTTATTTGAATATTTGCAGAGCAACATGGAGTCATAGTAAGTTAAACCCCTGAAATTTTAAATTTTATATTCCATACTATTTTTCTTTCCATTACCACAACTTATGCTGACTGAGTAAATTCTACATTATGAATGAGAGTTTGTCTGAAAATGAAAACTTGATTGCTAAAGACACTGTGCTTCTTGGGAGGATGTGGTCAACTGCAAGTGCTCCCTGGAGGTGAAAAGTCTACCTTTATGTGTGTGCCATGCCCTGCATTAGTAGAGCACCAATCACTGCAAGAGGATGGTGGGCTTGGGACAAGGACCGAGACGAGAAGAAGAAATTCTGGAAGAGAGTTAATGCTACACCTAGATTCAAACTACTCAAGTTGGCCAGCAACTGTGAAATCTTTTAGCTTCATTTAGTTTCTTTCACTATTTATAGCTCATGGGCAAGTAAGTCATTATTTCTTTCTTTTGTTATCTTCTGGATTCTTGAGAATCATCCTGAATGTACCTCTGTAAATGGCCAGAGCTAACCTATCTGTATCACTGTATATATATTTTGACCCTTTTTATTCTGTTTGCTGATTTAATTCTCCTCTTTTACCTAACATATGTAGGCCTACTTCCTTTGTTTCTCTCACTGAGCAGCATTTCCCCAAATTGTGGGCCATACTCCTGTTATGGCTTGTGTCTAGTTATCCCCTCAAAGTCTCATGCAGTCATAGGTTGGGCTTTTGGGAGGTGGCTGGATCTCTAGTGTGTGCTTCTGGGACCAAGGATGTGATGCTGGTATTGATTCATGTTGCAATGCTAGTATTAAGGTTGTGCCCTCCCCCCAGAGTGTGAGTGCTACCCACTGTAAGGGTAGGTAGCCTGGATAAGATACAAGGGACAGAAAGAGAGTCATTGTTTTTCACTGGTAGCTTGCTGCTTGCTGCCTTCTGCCTGCCATGAACTGTTTCTCCTCTATGATGCCACCCTGCCTTGAAGCCAGCCAACTATGAACTGAAATCTCTACAAACTGTGAGCTGAATAAACTTTTCCTTCTTTAACTTTGGGTGTCAAGTATTTTGTCTCAGCAATAAGAAAAGTAACTAAAACTACTCCTAAGGTAGCATAGGAAGTGACTTTAGGTGGTTTACAGGCAGGGTGTTAATTAATATCCAATCATATAGTAAAAAATTCAAATGTAATTCCTTTTAAATTATTTTAAA
This sequence comes from Heterocephalus glaber, assembly GCF_000247695.1. The sequence goes on from NW_004624809.1 coordinate 3,416,247, forward strand.
TTCTTATCACTTTAGATAATGGCAAGTTTGTCATATTATTATAGTTTGTAGTGTTTCTAGAGAAATCCCTTAACAAAGGAAGAACAGCTCTTAGGAGCTGACATAGGCACTAAAGCTTCATAGGTAATGCATCAGATTAAAATACAAACATTTAAAATTGTATTTATTTTTATAGTCACTTACTATTTGTTATAGTTTTTTAGTGATATACAAATTTTGTTTTTAAATAAAGTACAAAATATGTGACTTTGTAGTAAATTGTTAGATAAACAATAGTACACTAACATGATAGTACACTCTAATAGAAAAGTACTGAAGGTGGAATTTGAATAAATAAAGACTGGAAAACCATTGAACTTTTGCTCTTTTATTTTTATGTATTATTCTACATGGTGTTCTTGAATTACTTCCATCTATTTCTATGACTTTAAATACTAGTAAATTGATTCCTCTGGAATTCGGGACTGTTACATGATTGTTAGTGTCCATAGACTCATCTACTCAAAAGTGAACTCATTCTCTTCATTACCAAACACTCCCTTTCCTGAGTTCCCAATCCCCATAAAGATACTTCTCTAAATTCTGGGGCTTCTTACTCTCAAGCCTCCTCTGACCCCGTTTTCTTCCACCCATATTTCTCTATAGTGCCATAAGTCTGATCCTCACATCTGTTTCTTCGATCAATACACTTGCTTCTTAACTCAATTCTCTGCCTCCTACATTGATCCCCTCTTGTCCATTCTGTTTACCACTGCCTAAGTTATTTTTCTACTGAATTAATCAATACACATCACTCCATTATTCAAAGCCCTTTGTTGGTTTGCATTTTCTTATCCCTGAAATGGTGTGAACTCCTTTATTTGGTATGTGAGGCTCTTCATAGTTTGCCTTCTGATTACTCATCCATCTTCTCTCATTTCCTGTTGTAATCTCTTGATTTTCTATCTTACCCTATATATTGTCGCAACACAGTTTTGTAATATTCAGTCATATATAATACCTCTTTGCCTCTGTACACATGACTGTCTACTAAAGAGGGACTCTGGCTAGTTGACTTGGTTTGATGGCTAGCATTGTCACTTATAAATATGTGATCTTGGTCACCTTACCTAACATTTGTATTACTCGGTTGATTTAGCTGTAAAATGGGGATACATACAAGAGAAATGCTTTCTTTCTGGTTTAGTTTGAGGATATAATGAGTTCATTTGTGAAGTGATTAGAACTGTGCTGGAAACAATAAATGCTATATAACTGTGACATTATTAATGTCACTCAGAATGCCTTTTAGTCTCCATTGAATCAACTCTTATAGACAGGTCAACTCTTAAAGATGGGGCTAGTGTGAGATCTTTTCCCTTTCAATGTAACATCTCATATAAATTGGTATCACAACATAACTTCCTATTTTTCCCCATTGTTAGACTGTGAACTTATTTAGAAAAAGGATCATGTTTACTTATTTTGTTCTGCTCATTGTAGTTACTCAATTTGATAAACAAATGATTGAATATAAAGACTTATGATCTGTTCAAAAGGTTTTACCATGAAAAGTTTTAAATACACACAGAAATAGAGAAGCTCATAAACACACACTGTCATATATACCAAACTACCAAACTTAATTTTAAACAATATTCTTGTTTCATCTATTTTCCCTTTTTTGATATGGTATTTTAAATAAATTCTAGAAATCTTATTTTTAATATATAAATAAATCAGGAAGTATTCCTAATATATTTATAAACCTACTTAAAGCAAAATCCTGATTAAAATGCATAATTCTTTCATATAACTTAATTCAATATTTAATTCCAATTGTTTAAAAAATGTTTGTTCTTCTTTTTTAAATTGGGTCTTCTCCACCAAAGTCCATAAATTGCCCTTGGTTACTGTGTCTCAAATCTCTTAATTTTAAAGAGGATCTTCATTTATACCATTTAATTAATTATTTATTTTTAAAGAAAATAGATCATTTGTTCCTTAGCAGTCTTACATTTTGAATTTGGCTGGTTTTACCTTATGCTATTAGTTAACATATTCATCTGTTTCTGCTTCAGTAAAGTTATATCTAGAGTATTAATAAAGTTTAGGTTCAATTTTTTTTTTTTTTTTTGGTACTGGGGATTGAACTCGGGTCCTTGCACTTATGCAGCAGGTGATGAAACCACTGAGCTAAATCCCCGGCCCCGTGGATCAATTTTTTAATTAGATTACTAGATAGATTTTATTTTGTACTTCCTGTTATATCACATCAGTAGTAATTTAATGTTTGATTGATTTAAATGATATTTACATTTATCAGTGAAGTTTAGATACTGTCAACCACATTCTATTATTTAAAAAGTTACTCATCATTGTTTAATCTAATGTTTCTGTAGCTCATGACTGATCATTATGTTGGTTCTTTTTTTTACCCATTCCCCTGCCCTCCCTTCAAATCATCCAACCCCTCCATTTACAAATATTTTCTTTCCATTTTTTTTCATTTTCTCATAATAATTCCATTAACTTCTTTCTTTCCTCTCCCCCTCTTCCCCTTCCCCTTCACCTTGCCCCTTTTCTTCCTATTTTACATTATCTATTATACCTTTTAGTCCTTATTTACACGTTCAGTTTCTCACACTAGAGAAACTAATCTGTTTTTACATGTGTGTCCTACTTATTTCACTTAAGACTATAGCCTCAATGTGCATCCACTTAGCTATTAATGTCTCTAATTTCTCATTTTTTATGGCAGAGTAGTACTTCATTTTATTAAAAAACCACATTTTCTTTATCCAGTCTCCACTTGATGGGAAATTGGGCTGCTTCCATGTTTTAACTATTACAAATTGTGCTGCTATGAACATAGGTACACATATATCACTGTGGTATGATTCTTTTAATTTTGGGGGGAAGATTCCCAGCAGGGAAATAGCTGCGTCAAGTGGGACTTCCAGTCCTAGTTCTTTGAGGTATCTCCATACTGATTTCCACAGTGGTTGCACCACTCTACACTCCCACCAGCAATGGAACAGTGTGCCTGTTTTGCCACACCCACACCAGCATTTGTGACTGGTTGATTTCATAATAACAGCCATTCTTTCTGGGGTGAGGTGGAATCTCAGAGTTCTTTGCATCTCTTAAATGACCAGTGAGGTTGAACATTTTTTCATATGTTTATTTGCTATTTTTATTTCTTTGACTGAGAAATGTCTGTTCATTTCAGATGCCCAATTTTGGATTGGGTCTTTAAATTTTGGAGGTCTGATTTTGTAAAGTTTTTTTTAGAGGATAGATAGTAGACCTTTGTCTGAGGAAGAGCAGGTGAAGATTTTTTCCCACATTGTGGGTTGTCTCTTCATACTGCGGGTGGTTTCCCTTGCTGTGCAGAAGCTTTTTAATAAGAAGAGATCCCA
>NW_004624809.1:3423579-3441080 GCF_000247695.1 Heterocephalus glaber
GGAAGCCCCTTCCTCTGAACCAGGAGTAGTGGGATGGTGGCTCAGAAGCCCCTACCTCTGGGCTGGGAGCAGTGGGAGGAATGGTGGCCTGGAAGCCCCTTCTTCTGGGCCAGGAGCAGTGCGACAGAAGATGGCCCAAAAGCTCTTTCCCCTGGGCTGGGAGAAGTAGGAGGGATGGTGACTGGGAAGCCCCTTCCTCTGGACCATGAGGAGTGGGATGGTGGCCCAGAAGCCCCTACCTCTGGGCCAGGAGCGGCGGGACTCAGTGCTGTGGTCTGGTGTCCTGGTGTCCTCGGCATCTTTGTAGTGTGTGAACGAGGTGGCTGCCTGTCTGCAGCAGGGTGATTCGGTGTCTTCTGAGTGACTCGGAACCTTGGTAGGGCGTGCACAGACCTGCCTGTCTGCAGCGGGCTGATTCGGCACGTTCCCTGTGACTCGGGACCTTGGTAGGGCATGCTTACTTAGATTTTATAGTAGTCCCTTCCCCCCTCCTCCAATTCTCTTTCTCTTTTCTATAGTACAGTGTTCTTTAAAAGTACAGGCAAACACGTGTCTTTGTTCACTCCTTCTTTTAAAAAGTGGGATGTTTTACACTTAAAAGATTAAAAGTTTTATTTTCAAGTAATTGTAAACTGACATGCATTTGTTAAAACTAATGCAGAGTACTTGTGTAACCCTTGTCCAGTTTGTCCCAGTAGGAACATTTAGTAATACAGTGGAACCATATGACAACCAGGATACTGAACTTGCTGCAGAATCTTTCCATCCATACAAGGATCCCTCACTTGCCCTCTACAGCCGCACACATTTCCCACCAGTCAACCTCTCCACTTTATAATTTTAAATATGTTGGATAAATGCAATCATACAGTAATGTAATCTTTAGGGATTGCTTCTTTTTTCCTCACTCAGTGTAGTTCTCTGGAGATTCACTGAGGTTGCTGCACATATCAATTATTCATTGCTTTCTTGTGTCTTTATTTCTTGAAATACGTTTTCAGCCTCAGTGTCTTTCTCTTCTGTATCTGTATTGAATTTTTTTACCTGTCTTCTATATTTATTAATTTTTCAATTAAAAAAATTCTGCTAATTTCCTTTTCCCCCTGTATTTCTTATTTTTCCCTCTATTTTTGCAGCAACTCATTTTGTGTTATCCATTTCTTCAGGTATTCCTTTTAGTTAAATCTTGTCATTTATATTTATTGTTTAACCATCTGTTTCAACATTGATTATGTTTTAAAGTTCAAATTTATGTTTTTATTTAACAGCTTCTATGATTTTCTTCAACTTGTTGGTAATATTAGATTCTAACTTTCTCTTGTGACTTAATTTCTTATTAGTAGGTAATTTCAATTTTTCTAATCTTGATGTGACTTAATTTCTATTAGTATGTAATTTCAATTTTTCTAATCTAGATATCTTATAGTATTTTTACTTGGCTTAGTTGCAATGCTTTCATTGTTCATTTTCAGTGAGAAGCTCCCTACATTTTAGGAGAAATTGCCTGGTTAGTAGAAGTGAAAGTTAAGACTGCTTTTCAAGCTTTATAACTCTATGTCTCCCCTTTGGTTTGATTGTGATATGTTTAAAAACGATTTACCCGTATAGCCATATCTCCATGTCTCTATTACCTTCTGAGCTGTATCTCTTTTGCTCTTTGCTTTTACTAAAATCTAAACCTTCTCTTTCTTTGATAGCCTATGGCTTTTACTCTAAAAAATGATGTTCTATTATGCGTAATTTTTCTTCATTGTAGCTCTGAATATTTTTGATATCCCAGATGCCTGAGGCCATTATATCCCTCAGATGTTTCTGTAGCCTTATTGTACAAGAGGTGGTCAAAATACATAGCGAATGTTTAAATTTTTTAAAAAAGTAAAATAAGACACAATGTTATTAATCCCCCCAAAAACCTCCCCTTCACTTGGAACACAGCCCATTGTTTTTATTATGTTCTGAAGCAGTTCTTTCTTGTTTTTAGGAGGTGATAAAAAGCATGTGAATCTACTGCCTAGTGCTATCCAATGGAAAGGTAGCCTTGTAAAAATATTGTGTGGATCCTCATCTGCCCTATTGACAAGATCTGACACTGTAGAACTTCTGGCTTTTCCACAAAGTCAAAATGACTATGAAAGTAAACATTTAAAATCATTTCAGGACATTGAGGCAGTTACATCAGCACAATTAAAAACTTCCAGAACTGCTTCAAAAAGTGGCAAGAATGATGGGTTGTGTGTTTGAAGTGGGGGAAAATATTTTAAGAGAGATTGATGGCAGTATTTCTTTTATTGTAACAAGTATTTTCAGTTTTGATGTTCACCGTCCATATTTTTCCATCACACCTCACATTTATGTAAAAACAGGATCCTGTGCAGTCTCCCAGCAGTTGTGAGCTGGCCATTTGTTTCCTCTCCTGTGAGTGAAGACCTCCTTTCATGGAATGAATACTTCTTGCTAATTCCTGGGGTTTCTGCCTTTTGGAGTCTGCCAGATTTTCCCATGAATACCTTCTACTTAGTCCTGCACAGCTGCTATTCTTCCTAGGATTTTACTGCTATCAGTATTTCAAACTCACTTGCTTTTATACTAGGATTTATGAAATAACTTATCAGCTTACTTTGCAACCTATTCTGTTTATTGCTAAGAAACAAATGTGCCCAGAGCTTATTGCCCTCAAACAAAATTTTATGATTATTTTTCATGATTCTTTTGGGGAGGTCCTACTTTGGGCCTGGTATGGTGTGGGTGATTTTTCTGCCTCACAGTGTTGCATCCTCAGATGAATGACATGAATGGCTGAGAAGTGAGACACCTAGGAGCTGGACACCCATCTTTTTCTAACTTTCAAATCTCCACATGGCTAATTTAGGCTTTCTTAGAATGGCCTCAAGGTGGTCAAAATTCTTGATAGCATCTAAAATCTCTAAGAGATCAAAATGATCATGGACAGTTCTCTCATAGGCTAGGTCTGGAAATGACACAGTATTATTTTCACCTAAGTTATTACTAGCCCAGACCACGAGCAAACAAAAGAGACAGTACCTCTTGATAGCAGAACACTGGTGACAGGCATCAACTCAACACAAGATTGTAGCTACTCTGATAGCTTTTTAGAAATAACAACTGTGTTGGACATTATTTACATGTCATATAATCCATTCACTTAAAGCATGCAATTCAATAATTTTTAGTATATACACACAATTGGTTGACTTTACATGATCCATCTTAGAAAGTTTTCAAAGTAACCAAAAGAAACCCTGTACTTATTAGCAGTCACTCCCTTTTGAAAAGAGATTGAGAACATTCAAAACACAAGATACAGGTATTATCATCTTAAGCTTTTGCTATGATTATTTAAAGACTATATTGATGGTTTCTGATATGTGCATTATTTTATCATACGGCAAGTTATAATTGTACATACAGTACTTAGTAGCTAAAAAGTGATATGATAAAATATACAACATAAAATGAGTGACTCTAGCTAATGAACATATCCATCCCCATAAAAACTTTTTTCTGGTCCCAAGAACATGCGAAATTTACTGTCCTAGAAATTTCAAAATAGACATTATTAACCATAGTCACACTGTTGTGCAACACATCTTACAAACCTTATTCTTCCTTTTCAACTAAAACTTTGAATATTTTTATTGAGAATAAAGCAAAAATGCAGTTTTGGAGATACATCAGTAAAATGAGATTTTTAGCTTTCCTATTGTCTACCAGATGTTGTATGGAAAAGATGAAATGATGAAAATAAAAACAGTTTTAAAAGATTAGAAATACAGTTTACATGTATTATGTATTATTATTTAAATATTAAACAAAAAGAGGAAAATGAGGCATTTTCAGAATATACTTTGTACATTTCTCAGTAGTGATAGTATCAGTCTTTCAGTATTAAAGTTTAAATACATGGGCCTGGAATGTAGCTCAGTGCTGCTGGGCCTGTCTGGCAAATGCAAGGTCCTGAGTTCAATCCCTGGTACTGAACTGGGAAAAAAAAATTAAATGTACAACTTCCTTACATTTTAGGCAGAGTGAATTCTAATTTTTTTTAAAATAAAATAAGTGTCCATCTATACATTTCTATTTTCTCTTTTGAGCCTGTCTGAAAAACCTAGACCATAAAGAAATAGATTTGAACAGTGTGGGTGTTGCTGTTGCCTCAGTGATTAGAAGCTTGCGATCCAGCACTCCCTCTCACTTGTTTTCTCCTATGAACGTTCTCCCACAGCATTCCTGGAGTCTGCAATAAACCTACTCAGATCCCTGTGCTAAGGAGGATATGAAGGGCAACTTTCCTGAACTGGGAGTCTGGGGCTGTGCTAACTACAGGCAAGGACCTCCATATCACATATCCTACACAGTGTGCTACATTTGTCCTGGAGAAGTATGGAGTAGTGCAGGCTCCTTGCCTAGCAGTTATAGACAGGGCTTCTCTTGAGGAGTTAAGATGTGTGGTCCCTATTTGTGAAACAGCTGGCTTTTCCTCCCTTTCACACTACCTTGGAATCACTTGGTAACTAAAGGAGTAGGTGCTTTTCCTTGGGTAATGAGATATACTCTTTCAACAAAAGGACTAATCCATTTTGGCAATCACATCTGAGGAAGAAGAGGGATTTGTGGAATGTTACCAATAGCTACACCTGTATATTATGTAAATATCGCATATATTCAGACATGTACTCAATCATTTGAAGAGAAAGGATTAGTACTGTAGTCATTAGATTGGACAATAATTTTGCTAAATTTGGAAGGTTTTTTTTTGGTACTGGATTCACATTAAGTTATTTTTTGTTTGATAAAATTCTACATAACATATACGCAAGAAAATATAAGTATCCTATCATCAAACTTAATGCTCCATATCTCTATATCTGGACATGACTTCAGTTCTTCACTTAATCTTAGTTTTCTACTCTGAAAAATGAGAACAACACTAGTACCTAGAATTGAAATATGATACCATTTGATCTCCTGATTTTGCCCATATGTTGTGTTCTCTAGTCCCTAATTCACAGGGTTTGTTTGAAGGTATCTGAGGTGGAGTATGCACAACACTGGTTTATAAAAATATCTATAAAATGCTAATCAAATGGGCACTATTGTTCACTGGGAAAGTATTTTGGCACTGGTATAAAGATTCTTGAGCTACATTACTGATCTACAACTATTTGGTGTGTATCTTTCTACAAATTACTTAACCTTTCTAAACTTCAGTTTTATCTGTAAAATATGGTTAAAACAAATGCCCTGCTAATAAGGTTTTTATAAGAATTCAAGGAGATAGCATATCTCCTAGCTCAGTACCTGAACAATGCTAAACACTCATAGATGTTATTATCATTAACAGTATCTTTAGTTATATTAACAAAGAAAATAGGAAGCTGGATAAAAACATTCACTAATCACAGCAAAGTTAAATTAAGATTGTTCTTATCAATTGCCATTTTATTTGATAAGATTCCTACAAATATTTGAGTTTTTTTTTTCTTTTCACAGCAGGGTACACCTGCAGGATAAAGGATGATGCACTTGCTTTATCTCCTCTCCTGGTACCAGCAAGTTTGGGCACTGAATCTGTGAAAGCCTGGACTTTTGTTCCAGAAGAGACCAATTCTGGAAAGGAGAGATGGCCCCATCGCTGACCTAGAATTGATCTCCTGATTTTGCGGATACATTGTAATCTCTTCCTGTTTGACCTTCATTACCACACTGTAGTTTCATCTGTTTCACACTGCTGGCCTAAATCCTCTTCAAAACAGATCATAGTATCAGAACTCAGTTTTTAATTCCAGATTTGAGGCTGATTTTACAGTTACGTTGAAGCTAACCATTTGTTTGTGAAACAGCCTACAACTATGTGCAAAGATAAATCATTATAGGAACTCTGCATTGAGACATAGGGAGGGTTCATTTCTCAAGTCATTGGCTGAATTTAAATTGTTCCCTTAAGGTACAGGTCACATTTTCAGAATTCTACCTTTTTCTTCTTTTTCTTCCCAGGATGGAGTCTGCGTGTACAAGGGAGTTCAGTATCTCCCCAGCTTCAGAGAAGTGGCTTCAGCTCTCTGTGTGTCCTTGGGTTGCTCTCTGGGTCACTACTGAGTTTTACAGCAAAGGTGTTCCTGATGAGCTTGCCATAGCTGCTTTGTTGTCATCCTCTGAGGAATTCTCAGTATAAATTGTGCAGTTTTTTCTCTTGGCTCAGAAAGAGCTTATGATGTTATCTGCTACCTTAATCCCTCCTCAGCTCTTTCAAGTACAATGGCTGTATCTGAGTCCAGCTGTGATTTCCTGTTGGCCTCCTGCCTGCACACCCTGCAATCCTCTGCCTGCAGTTACAGATGTTGACCCTGCACTAATCAATCCATCAATTACCTCGCAGGGCCTTCGTTAAGGTGTATGAAGACTCTGGATTTCTTCTATGCTAGTATAGCTAAGCTGGAGAGCAAAACTAAGAACCTTGCTTTGCCAAACTTTTTCACGCTATTGACTTTACTCTGACAGAGCTTTTGTGGATTGCTGATCTCTTCCTCAAGGGCTAAAACCAAAGTGAGGAAAAAGCCTACTGAGTATGGAGATAGGGTAGAGTTTTTCTTAATTTGTCCTTATGATTCTGTCATTATGGTTACTATGTTCATTCTATTTCAAGCCTCTCATTCTCCAACTACTTCCTCCTGTCATTCCAGCACACTCCTACTAGAACTCCAGATCTAATACATCTTTATGCATAGCACCTGAAATTAACTTAGCTACCATCTTTTCCTTGTCTACAGCTTAGTACTAGCCTTTACCTTCTTTCTCATTCTGTTCAAATTCCATGTTTTAGCATTATAATCACTCATTTGCTCTGAAACAACAACTTCTTCTGTCTCTCTTATTTCATTGTATTGCCTGGAGAAACCACAACTTTTGTTAAAGCGGGTGGCCTGCCTATCCTGTGTCCATGCATGCAAACTTGAACATGGCTGAAGAAAAAAACTTGTCATCATGCATGATGGTCTCACTGTGAATCTATGACAACTAATTTCAAGTGGTTTCTAATGATACCCAACACCATATTGTATATATCCAGTATATTAGTCTGAGATAAACTGTCAAACTTTTGTCTTTTCTTGAAAGCTTCCATCACCTCCTTCCTCATTCTTAGTCTCTGCTGTCCTCTATATACCCATCATTGTGTCTGTCTACTTATATGTGTCCTGCTTTAATTTCTTTTAAATAAATAAACAAACTGTTTAAACTCGTAGCAAAGGAAACATGTCTACTTGTAAAGAAGGTATCATTCTCTTCAATCCTCCAAGGAGCTTCATTCTTAACATTTTCTTTTCTCATTTTTGGGCTTATTAATTCTCCCATTCCACTAAACTTTTATATGAATATGCAGTAATTACTCTTACCTTCACAAAACAAACCAAACTGTCTCTAGTTTTCTATGTATCACTCCCATTTCTCTCTTTCCTTTACAAAAACAAAAACAAAAAATCTTCAAAAGCCTTTGGCTCTGTGCCAACTCCATTTCTCCCCCTCCTGTCTTTTCTTTCCCTTCCTTCCTTCCTTCCTTCCTTCCTTCTCTTTCTTTCTTTCTTTCTTTCTTTCTTTCTTTCTTTCTTTCTTTCTTTTTCTTTCCTTCATTTTCTCTCTTTCTTCTTTCTCTTGTTCTTTCTTTTCTCTCTCTCTTTCTCTTTCTTTTCTCCCCCCTCCTCTCTCCTTTTCTCTCCCTTCTTTCCTTCCTTCTCCCCCCCCCTTCCTTCCTGGTACTAGGGATTAAACCTGAGGCCTTTGCACTGAACTATATCCCCAAACTTTCTATTTGTTAATTTTTATTTTGATACAGGAAAACCAACATCCCTACTTAAATCTAGATCTCCCTAAGTACCTAAGTTGGTCAGGAGGGACTCACACTTGTGATCCTACTGCCTCAGCCTCCAAGAGTGCCAGAATTACAGGTGTGCCTCACCACATCTGGTTCTTTTCTTTTTTGAGCTGAATTTACTACAATCACACTTTATGCCCAGAACTCTTTTAAATTCTGTCTATGGGGGATCACCATATCTTCCAGGTTTCTAAATTCAATGTATACACACTTTTATCCTATTTTATCTACCTGGAGGATTTGAAATAGTAATGATGATTACTCTACCATTCTTGGAGCATGTTCTTCCTTGGCTTCCAAGACATTGTATACTTTGTTTACCTCAGACCTCAAAGGCTGCTCCCTTTGAGACTCCCTTGGTGGTTTTTCTTAACCTTTCCAAATTCTCTAGCTTCCAGAGCTAAGACATTTGACTACCTCTCCATTTATACATAGTTACTTGGTGATAGCTTACCTCATGGAATTGAATGCTATCTATAGCAACAGCTCTCAAGTTTATATCTTGGGCCAAAACCTTTATCTTCATTCCATAATTATATAATCAAACACCAACTCATTATTTAGGTGTCTTGTAGACAACTCAAAATTAACCTGAATTCCTTTCAACCCTATCTCTAACTCAACACCATCCTCTTATTTGGTTCTTATAATAAATTATATTAATCTTTCAATCCTGTCTTTCTCTTTGGATGAACATCCAGTATGGCAGGTTAACCTATAAAAACTGCCTCTTGAATGTGGAAACTTTAAAGCAAGTCCAATGCTACTGTGGTGGTCCGAGCCATATGGCAATTCTGATATTTGCAACAGCTTCCTAACTGGTTCCCTGGATCACATCTTTGACTTTCCTCCCATTTTCAGTGAAGCTACCAGAATGAGAGACTCTGAGATGCTGAATACTTGACTGTCTTCATTTGATAAAATATAGAGAAAATGTATTTTACTCCATGAAAATTTTTTAAAAAACAGTAACAATGTAAATGAAACCTCTTCTCTGCTCAGGCCCTTAAAGCCTGAGCCACAAAGACCACAATGACTACTTTAGTCACACTGAGCCCCATGTCCTCAAACACAGAAGGTGCTCTAGATTCAGAACTTCTGTTCCACAAGCCAAGAGGGTAACCTCTAACATTGCTAGTGTAAAAAATGTATGCTTTTATAGCAATTTGTAGATGGTCAAATGGTGTTTAAAAGGATATTATTTCTTTGTAGGGAATAGGCCCAGGAATAAGTCTACAAAGCCAAATTTATTAATTTTATTATTTGTTGTTATTCATGAGCTCTATAGCATCACTTTATTTTTAATGAATTAATCTGTCAAATGCAGAGAGAGGAGTATTAAAATATTTAGCAACAGTAGAAGAGAAGTCCTCTATCTAAAATGATTGGGACTACTGAGCATGGTGGCACACACCTGTAATTCCAGTACTTGGGGAGGCTGAGCTGGGAGGATCACTGTGAGTTCCAGACCAGCCAGCCTGAGCTACAAAGTGAGATCTTATCTCAAAAAACCAAAAAACCAAAAAAAAAAAAAAAGATTATGACTAAAGTGATAAATTAATAAAAAAGGTCTAGTAAGGCAGAAGATAAAGTACACATATTGAAAACCTCTGATTTTGGTTTCAAGTGTGTGGATATACATTTATTTGGTAATCTTTCAATGCAAGGCTGAAGTCTTTTTCAGAATATGGACCCTAAATCACAGTTTTAGTAGCATTTTGGCTTAATGTCTGTGTTGATTGTTGATTTTTTTCAAGTTAGATCTGTGATAAACAAATTCCTTTTATAAACAAAATTTTAACTGAAAAGCCACAGTAGATGGAAAAGAAGAAAGGCTATTACTTGGTAAAATCCAGTGACATCTACAATAGTTTTACAGCACATTTAAGCAGTCTAGGGTTTTATATCTTCACCTGCCTTCCATTTCTTAGTTGCTCCTTATAAAATTGACAATTGTGAATATAGGTTTAACCTCAAATCTAGTCCTGAATTTGAGTTCCAGAAAAAGCAAAACTCTCCAAATTTCTTCCAATATTATAGCCTTAATTTTTTAAAAAAGGTTTGTTTAGAAGACAATGCCCAACTAAATGGGAGAAAGAGCAGCAATATGTAATTATATATACTATTCACTGTATGGAAGTGTTTTTTTGTATGATATCTAGAATGCACTTGCTCTATCCATCTCCTCTATATAAAATGACTTATACCAACACTACCAAAAGTAAGAGCATTACATAAGGGGCACACAATTACAATTCTGCTAGTCATAAAGGCAGTAAAGAAAAAGAAAATATATCAAATAGTACATGCATATCTTACATAATTTCCATGGAATTTCCAATGGCTTCTATGCAATGTGTCTCTTTCCGATAACCGTATTATCAACTACCAAGAAAGGAAAGATGAGATTAAAGTAATGGTACTGAACTGAATTGTTTGAAGCCCCTGCCCCACAAATGGGGAAGAGTGCATTTAGTTCAGCAGCAGTACAGCACAAGCGCGAAGACAGTATGCTTAGACACAGATATTCCAGAACTGAAAGATGTGCAAGTCAAGTCAAGATATAAAACCATAGTACACGGCTAAGTAACCTTGAAACCTACATATATTGCAGCTTTCAAAGAAAGACATTCATTTCATTATACAAGGATAGGGAGGAAAAATCCTTAAAGTTACCTATTAATTGATTTTTGATTTTTAAAGTGGAGTAAGATACTAGACACCTTTGAAAGTGATACAAGTGTGGAATAATATGTCTAGGTTTTCACAGTTAATACTTCATTTCCTGATAGTTTACATTTGTGTTATCTATACCTGCATTGACAGACTATCTTTTAGAAAGTCACATTGAAGATACAAAAATATTTAATTTAGTTTTAATTAATTATAAATGTTTTGCCGATAATTTTTTTTGATACATGATGCATATACTGTCAGGCCAAATATCAGGTACAGTAGATGTCAGGATGTTTGGTAAACATACAATTCAGCTGACGGGGCAGAGGCTATGGGTGCACAGTGCAAGAAATATATCAGTGGTTAGTGCTTAAATGACTGTGAGTGTGTCAGTATTTTTTATAGAAGAGTAGACACTGCCAGTTTATCTATAAAGTTAGTTCAATGAGCTCTTTCTATGTTATGATGTTTCTGTTAATGTCACCTTTATTTCCAAACTTGTTTTTGTTTCATGTTTTGTGCTTTATTTGATGTATAAGAGGTGGTGACAGTTCCAGCTTTTGAACTTCATCCTTTTATTCAGGAAAGGAACATTCTCTTTTCTTTGAAACTTTGACCTTAAATTTGAATCAGTCTCTTATTGATACTGCAACCTCTTTTTATGCTCATCTGTTTGCTTTGTTTTATTTTATGTCCCAAGTTTCTTTTGATATTTTTTCTCTTTAGTTAATTTAGAAGGCTTCTAAATTGCTAGAGATTGATTCCAAGACTTAAAAAGCATTTTGAGTTCTGTATTACTCAAGGTACAAGCTGCAATAACTATTGACTTTGTACTAAAATAGAGATTTGGCAAACTTCTAGTTTCTTAATTTTCCTCTTATTTAACTTTTATTTTGTTACTTGATTTTCCACAGTTGTTATTGTATTATTTATATTTGTTATGATTGGTATCTAGATGTCCCCACAAAGCCTCATGGGGTCATAGGTGAATAGATTAGGGTGTGTGAATGTGGATTAAGGGTGTGAAACTGGGATTAAGGATGTGGATAATGGAAGCCCCACCCTGAGTATGGGTGGAACCAATCAATAAGCTCCTACCATGGATGGAATATAAAAGAATGGAAAGAAGGCAGGCATTCCTGCTTGCTGTTTGCTGCCTTCTGACTGCCACTTCATGGACTATTTCTCTGTGATACCCTTCTCCCCTGCCACTCTGTTTCAGAGTCAGCTGAGTATGGAGTAAAACCTCTACAAACTGTGAGGTAAAATAAACCTTTCCTGCTTTAACTTTGGGTGTTGACTATTTTGTCTCAGCAACAAGAAAAGTAACTAAGTCATATTATATCATATTATATATTATGTTATATTTTGAATCCCCAGTACCAAATTTGTCATTTATGTGGTATTTGGAGTTATATCTTGCTTTACTGGTGTATATCATTAGTTTCCTTCCCCTTGAATGGCACATAAGTGATGTACTTTCTACAGCAATTTTTAAATGAAAAATTTCCATTTTCTGACAATTTTCCAGAAAGGCAATTTTGCAATTTATTGATTTTATGAGTCAGAACCATTTCTTTTTAATACCTGCAAATGTTGATAGAGGTTATCTAATGTTTAATGCAGTGAAGAAGAGAAAAATGTGTTCAGATTGTGATCATATCTGTTCTTATTGATGCTTGCAGGCATGTTTCTTGCTACTCAAAAATTAAACAGTTTCACCAGGTTGAATTAAGATGCCTATTTTTATTAAATGATTTCATTTGATTTTACTTATTTCAGTCTTATCTCTTTCTGTTTTAATATTTCTAAAAGCTTACCAAGTTTGTTATTTTTTAAAAAATGAATTTTTATTTTAGTTAATGTTTCTTATTGTTTTCTGGTTTCTATTTCATTTATTTCTTTTTGATATTTAATTGTGTCCTTCCTTTTGATAACTTTGGGCTTCTTTTGTTCTTTTTGTATTCCATTGAAGTGGAATGATATGAAGTTTATTCCAGGTCCTTTTCCTCGCCCCCAGATGTGGGCCTTTATTGGTATAAACTTTCTTCTTAGAACTGCTTTTGCTCATGCCATGCATTTTTGTATGTGATATATCCATCCTTCTATTTCTCTAAGTAATATTTTATTTCCCTTTCAGGTAAATAGTTTTTTGATTTGATCAGAAAAGTGTCATTTTGACACACTTTGCATATTATTTCAATTTCATCTGTTCTGTTTTCTGCAGGAAATCTTATTCCTACATACCTATTGGATTTCTGTGTGTGTCCTCAATGTCTTTTAGTTTAGTTCTCCTTACCTTTTTATTTCCTTCCTTACCTTTCCTTACCTTTCCTTTCCTTTCCTCTCCTTACCTGGGTAATCTTTAAATCCTCTTATCTAAAGCATGATTTTGATCTTTGACACTTTTGATATCATTTTTTCTTTTTTTATAACATCTAACCTTGGATAGGTTCTAATATCATTTTATGCTTTTCAAAGATTGTAAAAATTGGTTTTGGTCTAATCTCATCTTCTTTTTCTTACAAATATAGTTGCTACTAAAAGTAACATGCAATTAGTAGCGTATTTTATTTAATTTTGTTGGGAGAGAAAACCAGTCTTTTTTTTTAAGGTTTTCCTTTGGCTACCTTTAATTAAACTTCAAAAGCATGCTTAGTGTATTTTTAAAATTACATTCCATTCATCTTTATGTTGCAGATTTTTTCATGTCTTTGGTCCATGACAGAATTTCCCTTGTTGGCAGTTATCCTTTGAGATGTGGAATCATAATGTTTAAAAAAATGGATAGAAAAAAGAAAGAAAATGAAAAACGAAAATCACCACCTCAAGGTAACTTTCTACAAGGCAGAGAGTTAGGTATAAGGCAAAAATAAAGGAAAATTGAGACTAATTATTTTATGAAATGGATGAAAGAAGAACTGAATAAAACAATCTAGAGCTAAAAACAAAATTCATATTGAGGCCAGCATCTGGAAAATAAAATGCATTAGGAATCGGTTGCTATGATCTAATTCTTCAATCCAAGAATCCATTAGGATGACAGAAAGATGCTAAAAACAGGTGTGAAAACAAAACAGGAATCCCTGCAAGTTACAATACAAATCACAAAAAAGGAAAATATAGGTTGATATACAACTTCTTTTCACAATAAATCAAGCACTATATGAAGTAAACAAAAAAAATGTTGGCAACATGCTTTAATTTTAAGCAGTAAAGGCTAGAGGAATTGTGTTGCTGTGAAAAGACAAGATATACCAAAAAGTTCTGCTCCTCACAGCAGTTAAGGCCATGAAGCAGCATTTGCAAAGAAGGCACTTAATCACATTTTGAAGGGCTGTGGAATGTGACATTTCCACACCTGAGTGTAAAGAAAACTCAACAAAGGATTACATATAGCCAAACTTCCTGGATTTAGAGGTGAACTAAAGAGAACAAAATAAGAAAAACTGTTAGTTTGGTTTAGTTTCAAGAGTTATTAAGAATAAAGTGTACAGAAAGTCACTATAAATGGAGATCTCTGCATTTCTTTACCCTAGTTGATTCCTAAACTTACAGCATTTATCTATACACCTAGCTTTTCTTTTAAATTTTGGAGGGCATAATTGTGAGACCTTGGTAACTCAACAGAACAGAGAATTTATTTATGCTATTCTGGAACACATGGCAAACCTATGTAGAGTCCCCCTAGTAAAAAAGTCAGTACTATAAAAACTCATGAAAAAAACTCTGCGACACTAAAATGAACCCCAAAGTAATAAATACTATTATAGTCCCACAATGTTTGCCTTTTGGGACATTTCAATAAATGTGAGTTTTAGTCCCTTTCCCCTTCCAGGTACTCTTATTGTCTAGTTCCTCCTCTGTCCCCTTCATTTTGAAAATAATTTCTGAACAATTCTCTTTAAACACACCTCTTGGTTCTTGAAATTCATATTGCTTAGAAAACCACTACTAAACTATGAAGTAACCAATTGTTTTAATGCTTCATATAGATTTACCTGGTTTCTTAAGTAATTAGAGCTACAGTAGTTAATAAGAACACAACAGATGCCCAATAATATAATTGACTAATGAAGTGAGAATATTCTTTCCTTTTTTGATTTTTATGCTATATTGTTAATTTTGAATTCTTCTCCTTCTGTGGTATTTGTCTTCCTTGCTTTCTTCCTCAGGTCACCTGGGGGTTGAGAACCCCTAAATAGTATTGAAACTATTTTGTTGAAGGAAACTCTATGAAAAATAAAATTAATATCTGCTTGACATTTTTGGATTTCAGGTGAGGCTACTTTTCCTAAAAATGAGCAAAATATTTTCAGCCATTTTTGAATTATATATAAAATGGAAATCTACTTATACTATGAAAAGTACACCGACTCTTTAAAAAATTCTACATTTAAGCATTAGACTGTTGGAGCCATATATTTCAAATTTGCTTCAGGAAGAAAATTAACTTAAGAGTTAAAGAGAGATGATGCAGTATCATATAAATGATTGTGTAATAATTGTGGTTTTTTTTTTTTTTTTTTTGGTACCGGGGATCGAACTTGGTTCCTTGCGCTTGCAAGGCAGGTGGCAGAACCACTGAGCTAAATCCCCGGCCCCTATAATTGTATTATTTATCTGTAGTTTATGGTGTTAGCATTGAAGGAACTCATAAGTTTTGCCTTGCTCAGAACAAATCATTTAGTGAATCAGAGAAAGGAGATTGTTTTGCTAGTAAGAAATATATATACATCAGACTGGTAATAATCTTCTTCAATTAACTTCTTTGTATGGAAAATTATCTTTACGATAATTTGTAAGCTAAGCTAAACTCTTCCTGGAGCTTAAAACTTTTTTCAATTCCATTGTATTTCAGAGGAATTGATGTCTTCATTTGACTCTACAGGATCTTATCTTCTGAATCATGGCATGAACTCAAAGGAATTTGAAAAATACTGTAAAAGTGCATTGCCATACAGCCTACATCTTCTGCTCTGGTTAAAGTTAGCTATTATTATTCTTCCTTCCTATATTTACCTCCTCTTATTTTAGAGTCTTATTTCTTATATAAGTTAATACAATAGCCAAATATATAACAGAGAATAGTTCAAATTTACCAAAGAACAATTTTTGCTATACATGTGGAATTTGAAAATTCATTACTGAATATTGGCCATGTTCTTTTATTTTGAAGTACACTTTTACAATTTTTATATTTGTTTCTTCTGAAAGGCATCTATATGGACATGCTGGTAAAATTATGCATAGTGCATATTCTGTTCTTTAAAGCATCCCACAAAATTATAAGATAGAGCCAAAATTTAAAATTTTAAAGCAAACCTATTGAAGTATTCATTAGTTAGTGTTACTGCTTCTGCTTTAAAAATATTCATAAAATAGACGTTGGATTTGGTGATAATGTTCAGAAGTAAACCTATACTTCTGTTCATTGTGGTCACACAAAAATTAAAGAATAGACGTCTATGTATTTTGTATAAAATATATTAAAATATTGAAATTAATGTGTATGGAAAAAATTTGTAGTTATATATTCTGCTGTATCATGACATGGTATTTTAATACATATCTATTAGTCAGTTTTCCATCTGTTACTGGGACAAAACACAACTAGAAGGAGGGAAGACTTATTCTGGCTCAGTTTCAGAAGTTTCACTCTGTGACTGGCTAGTGTCAAAGCGGAAACATCATGGTGGAAAGACATGGTAGAGGAAAGCTTCACAGCTCATGAATAACAGGAGCATGATAGGATGGCAAGCGCCAAAGAAAAATATTCCATGGACCATAAGTAGTTCCCAAAGTCATACTGCCATGACCCATTCCTCCAATGAGGCCTCCTTTACCTTCACTTGATCTTAGCCCAAAGGCCCAGGAGCGATGGCCTCCCTTACCTTCTAACAGCTCATTCGGCCACGAACTCATCCATGGCTGGACTTACTGATGGGGTGAAGGCATTCACCATCCACTTGCCTCTCCTGGAGTCTCTTAATCCTGTCAAGGTGGCAACCAAGATCCAAAAATGCAAAGTAATTATTTTAATAGTACAATAACTTAAAATTGCATGATTTGTACATCTGCTGAAAATTAATAAAATAAATCCTTATACATATCATGCAAATTTCTCATTCTGATAACTTTTTTTAATGGGAGAAACTCCCTATAATTTAGATGGAGGTCACTGAGTCCCAGCAACTATGGCGTGGATGTCTGACTTGGATCTAGCCAACCAGAGTGCGGTGCTCTTCCCTCATTTCCAGCCAAAGTAACATATTACGAGCTGGACACCTGGCTCTAGTGAGGAATTCTTCACATGATAGAGAGAGGATTGATATTAAATTGTTGCTGTTTGTATGATTCTTTTCAAAAAGCAGAAAGTATGTGAAATATGCTGTATTTTTATATTGGGAACGAAATTATATTTTTATCAGGGTAAAATTTATGTTCAGAAAAATTCTCAGTGATTTTTCTGATTCATAAATACTTTAACATGAAAATATTCTTTTCAGGTTACCTTTCTGGGTCATTTAGGTATAATACTTTGGATACAAACCAAAAAAAATATTTAACATCAATATTTGATTTATCAATCTTTTAAAGTACTTTTTTAAACAATAGAATTTATTTAGAAAGTAGGAAATAAAAAGTACGATTTTAACATTTACTTAAAATATGAACAAAATTAAAAAAATAAACTACAGAGAAGGCAGATATATTTTAAAAATAATTTTATTGGTACATTTTAGATATACAATATAATGGCATTCGCCATTGTTAATTTGCACCTTTACATAATTCATCTTGGTTCTTACTTTTTCCCCATTCCCCTGCCCTCCGTTCAACCCCTCCACCACTCCCTATTTACAAAGACTTTGTTTCCATTTTTTCATTTTCTCATATTAATTCCATTCCCTTCTTTCCTTTCCCCTACCCCTCC
>NW_004624809.1:3475187-3518640 GCF_000247695.1 Heterocephalus glaber
ATAGTTTGAAATTGCTTATTGTAGGTATCTTTGTTGCTTGTAATTAGAACACTTATGGAATGATTGCTTCTCAGAGGTGTCTTCCAGATATAGCTGGTCTTGAAGTTTTGATTCTCTAACGACTCTAAGGCTATCTCATTTTCCTTATACTAGGAAGATTCATTGACTAGATCAATACCAACACCTTAGACCAAGTGATACAATCAGCAACACCATTGCATCAAGTACATCTTTGAAAATGACATTTTGTGGTAGTTATTAATCTATCACCTTTAGCTGTGTGAACTAAATCAAGATCGAGGACCAATCCAGCATATAGTGAATAAACTCTTCACTGTAACAACTTTACCCTTTGGGATGGGGAGTTAGAAGGGGTTGGGGAGGGAGGGACAGATGGGAAGAAGGATAGGGGAAGGTTAGCAGTGTGTTCAGAGGACACAGGTGAGAAGGAAAAAGAGAATACTAGGAAAATAAAGAAGAACTCTGAATGAGGACCAAAACAGGGACAGAAAGGGAAGATGAACAATGTGGGAGAGCAAGAGAGTGAAAGAGAGAGACAAAGGAAAGAGAAAAGAAAGAAGAAAAGAAAAGAAAAAAAGGAGAGCAAAACAAATATTTGCAAAGAGTAGGGGAAAAAATTAAAGATAAGAGGAGCAAAAGAAAAGCAAAGAGAAAAAAACCAAAATAATAAAAACTAATTTTGGGAATAAAAAATAACCATGAAGATGAAGGGCCTCTTTCAGGATATGTCTCTGCTGTCACAATAGACAACGTGGGATGCAGTGTGCAGATATAAGTCAATGAGTCTCAGCAAGCTAGTCCCAGACCCATGAGAATCAGGCAGATTTCTGGCTGCAAGTCCCAAGTTGAACTTCCTGTCCTCCTGTAGGGTTGAACTCTGCAGAGTTGTATTGCAGGTTCCAGCTGCCCTTCCCCTAAAGATAGTCCCAGTCCTGATGGGAGGTGAAGATGACTGCAACTTACCCAGTACAGTGGTCTGGTGGTCCGGTGTCCTCTGCGTCTTTGTTGTGTGGAACCAGATTGCTGTATAGAGGAGCGGGGGTGGGGGTGGGGGGTGTCCAGTGGATTGCTACTGGGGTGCAGGCTGATGTGGCATGTTTCCTGTGACCTAGGTAGGGCATCTGCAGACTTGCCTGTCTGCAGCGGGCTGATCTAAACTATCATATTATAACTATGAAAAGACTGGGTGGGGATTTAGCTCAGTGGTTTTGCCACCTGCTGCACAAGCGCAAGGACCCGAGTTCGATCCCCAGTACCAGAAAAGACAACTCAGTTGAAATGTGTATAATTAAGTTAGACATATCACAAAAGATAATTTATGAATCACCAATAAGCACACTTAAAAATGCCATTTAAATTATGCAAACAAACAAAAATGATATTCTGTATAACTACTAATGGATAAAATTTACTAAAAGACTAAAACATTAAATTTTGTTAAGGACATGGAGTAGCAGGAACTTTTGATGGAATGAAAAATGATAAAAAATGCTCAGTGAAACTATTTGTCAGTTTCTTACAAAGTTAAACATATATATCCTCTTTGAGCCAGTAGTATTTCTCATATGCACTTATCATGACATAGAGAACCCATTGTTACAATAACTAAACCTACTAACAACCCAAAATGTCTAACAGCAGGAGAATTGGTAGACAAAATTGTAGTATATCCATATAATTAGATGCTATTTAGCAATTATAATATCAACATACAGAACAACATGAACAACAATTAACATTATATTAAGTGAAAGTAGCTTTGCACAAAAAGTACACATTGGAATTTCATTTATGTGAAACTCATATCAGGAAGAAGTGATACATGGTGATAGAAATCTAATGATGGTTGTTTGGATGGGGACAGGAGATAATTAGAAAGGAGTAGAGGAAATTTTTCTCTGGGTAAATTTTTGAATGGTAGTTACATGGCTTTATATAATTGTCAAAACTCTTCAAGTTGAAAGTTTAATGTTTGTGCATTTTATTGCATGTTAATTGTAACACATTAAAAGTTGAGAACTAGCAGAAAAAAAAATAAGATCGCCGATTAAAAAGAAATCACAGAGCAGCCAGAAAACATTTCAATTTTCAAATCATGAAAGGAGAATTCAAACAACAATACATAATCATTTGCTCTGTTTGTTGGCAGAATAGAATTATCTCCAGTACAAAATCCTTTTGTCCTGAAATATGTCACACTGCTTGAGCGCAGCCATCCTGAACTGCATCTCTAATCCGCAGTGTATTCTAATCTTTAGTACAGCTGATTTCATATGCCTAAACTGACTAACATTTCTGCTTTCCTTGTTGTAAATAAAACAAACTCTGCAGTAACCCAGCATTTTATGTGTCTTAGATTTTCATCAGAAAGTAATTCCTTGCAATGCAACCTCATCTTTTTTTTTTTATTATTTGACACCTGATTTTGCCAAATGTTTGATCAGAATATACGTGGGGATGCTCAGAAGGCAGAAACTGTATATTGGACTTCAGTGAGGTTGGATGAAGGATATTTGAACCCATGTATAAAGAAAAGCTTGATAGAAGCAAATTCTCTAGTTAATGGAACATGATAAATTCTCTGAGCCTGTAAATTTTCTCTAATAGGTTGATAAATAATTTTATGTACTCTTCTAACTTGGAAAATTCAGTTTCTTCCTGCATTTTAAAGAGCTGTAAGTCTCCTACCCTTAAATTATGTCATTCTTGGTCTACTTAAAAACATGATTGTTCACACGCTTTGGAATAATTTTTATTACTACTGTATCTTTTTGCAATTATATCAAATGTTGAAGTCAAAAATGTCAGCTATTAAGGCATCACAGTAAGATATTTTACACTACTGTCACTCCAGTTCAACCTTGAGCTTGAGGAAAAGATATTCTCCCTCTTAGATTATCTGAAAAGCACCTAAATACCTAACTCATAGTCCTGAGCTTATTTTAATCAGATCACCTTGGAATTCCAGTTACTTTTAACAAATATTTTTCTTATTAGAACTCTGGAGAAAGAAAAGCACAATGTGTTCTGATGCCATTGTGGAACTGAGCACCTGCATTAACTCAGGGTCGATGTATTTCAAAGGTGTGCCTATTGTGGCTTATACTGGTAGAGTGTTCTCTGGAAATACAACAGATGCTACTTTTTTCTTTTAATTTTTATGTTACCTATGCCTTCAAACTATTTTCCCTGCTCTGAATGTATGAATTCACTCAGTCCACATGGATGGGCTTTAGAGGATGTTGGTGCAAGTGACTCTCCCTCCAATTTCTCTAGCCACACACACACACACACACACATATATATGTGTGTATATATATATATATATATATATATACACACACACACATACATGTATACAAATACAAATATTTCCTTTACCCATGTGTTCTGTTAAGTTATCAAAGAAGAACATTGCCATTTATATGATCAGGTCAGGTATGATTTTTATTATTTTTTAACCTTAATTGGCCATTCTTAGAGTAGTTTGGGGAGGACAGATGAGTACACAAAACCATACTGGAAATATACATAACTTTGACCAAACCATTTCACCCCTAAATATCTATTCTTCAAAATTCCTTCTAAAATTCTAAAGCTATATCATAATAGCAACATTTTTGTAATATAAAAAATTGAAAGTAACTTAAATACTCAGAAATAAATTATGGTACACTATTTTTTATCAAATATTGTAATTTATACAAGCTACAGTGCATATATTTATATAGGGAAATATCTTCAAAGCATATTATGAAAGGAAACACACGATTTATGAGGAATATGTATAGCACCATACTGTTCATATTAAAAGGAGACAAAATAGACAGCTACCCTTTATGTATCACAAGAGATTCTGAAGGAAATTTTAAACTATTAGGTGTTTGAAGAGGAAAAAGAGAACCAAGGAATAGTGAGGGAGAATCATTATTTTCTCAATATTTTTGTGCTAAATTATATGATTATATTTATGTATTTTGTTGATCTAAACAGAATAAAAATTAGTCATACAAGATTTCTTTTTCAGTAATTGTCATCTATTTAAGAAGTAGCAAATCCCCAAATTAGAACAGTTTAAACAAATTAGAACATAATAAAAATTACTTGATGAGGTAGAAGATATTAACAGCTAGATAAGATTGGTATTAAATTTGTAGCTTTGCAAGTTGAAACATTCTAAAACACAGTTTTCATTATAATATTATTTTTGTAAGTAGTTTAAAATTTTGATATTTGACTATTTCCTTTTCAGAAGGTGACTGTCTGTAGTGCATATATTTTCTAAGTAAATGATTGTGTTTAAGTATACAAGGGTAGTGAGTAGGTTTGATGGTGACTTCCCAAAAGATATATCCAAGTCCTAAATCCAGAATCCCTGAATGTGATTGTATCTGGAAATAAAATGTTTGCAGATAAGGATCTTGCAATGAGACTATAGTTGATTATTATGTGGACCTTGAATCCTATGACAGTGTCCTGATAAGAGAAAGAAAAGGAGAAAGACTCGAAGGAGAAGGCCACATAGAGATTGATGCCGAGACTGGAGTGATAGAGCAGCAGCCCAGTGATGCCACTGGAAACTGGAAGAGGCAAGGAATGTTCCTCCTTTAGAGCCTTCAAAGGGTGTGTGGCACTGCCAGCACCTAAGTGCCAGTCAGAACTCTGGTCTCTAGAGTAGCGAAAGCACCAACTTCCATTCTTTGAAGAAGCCATGTTTTGGGTAACTTGTTACAACAAATTCACAGGAAATGAATATGGTTTCCATCCCCTCTATAAAAAAATGATTTGTTTTATGTGGAAGAGTTTAAAACTAAGATCATTTCAAAGTTCCTTTTAAAGTTTTCCAAGAAGAATAAGAAGGAGAAGGAGAAGAAGGAGAAGGACTCCACTAACTCAATACAGTATTGACTATGAGAGCAATGGACATCATTTCATGCATTTCCCCAGATCCATTGAATAGTAGAAGATCCCTCTGTGATCATCTGCTCAGTGGCAACACACAGAAGAGCTCGCTGGCTTCAAGAAGGAGTCATAAATGTTGGAATTTGACTACTGTAGGCAGAAGTGAATAGTGAAAGGTAGTAAAATGCAGTGTGTGTTTTACTCAAAGGGATTGAAAAATGAAACATTAAAAACCCATGAAACCACAAGAAATGTAACTGTATCTGGACACCTACTATAACTTAAGAGTCCTACCACTAAAATGTGGGGGTTTACCACCAAAATATATAAGATAAAGGAGACTGAAGACACTTGGCTGCCACCACCAAGACATATAATAACTATCAGGCACAATAACTCCAAATTCCTCCCTCCTACTGTAGTTCTGCTGCCTATTTTCTTTTTATCTCTACTAACCAGAATGGAAAGAGACCAAGATACATTGACCAGCATGTGTCAGAAACCATGCCAGTGTCTTTTAGGAATGTAATCTCATTTAATTCTCACAACAGCCCCATGAGGTTGGTAAGTTTCCTTGAGGTTCCATAACTTACCTAAGGTCACTCAGCTAGCAATGCAGCTCCTGCTGACTGTGATGTCTCCCTGTCTCCAAGACATTATACTACTTCCAAATGAGGGCACAACAAACAGTGAGGCTTTGGGGGAAATAGGAATATGCTATCTTCCTAACCACAGGTCATAGTTCTTTATAGTCACATTTAATTTTAATATGCTCGAATCAGAAAAAATAATATTCCTTCAGTGATAAGATTGAATTCACTATTTTTTTTCTGTCACTCACATATCATGCACGTTTTCCTCTTCTGTTTCTGGTTTTCAAAGAATTTCCTTTCCCTTAATAACACCAAGTAACAGACTTATTGCTTATTTTTTTCCGTAATTATTTTCCACCTGCAGGAATGATCAATTTTTTTTTGGAATGTGATGTGAATTGCTCTGGATTTGCTGAATTAAGTAATTATTTTGTGTATCTATCTTTTTTAGTCAAACAGTTCTACCTTTCAGGAGTCTGTCTTTTGGATTTTACACATACTTTCAGAGCTCATTTGGGCTGTGCCCGAAGACAGTCATTTTCCTCAGTGACACATCGGGCAAATGCGCTTTTAGGTAATAGGTTTTGGGGCGGAGTCTTTTGCCTAGTAGTCATTCTGCCAAATGCCATAGAAAATTTTTGGTTATTTTTCTTAGGTACAGTAAATATTTATTTATGGCATATTATATGCTCAGCATGTTATTTGTAGACTAATTTAAATGTTTTAAGAGAAATCTAAGAAACACAGGATATGAATCCATCCTTTAGAAGCTTACACCAGCTGCAAAAAGTAGACAAACCTATGAAGAATTAAAGATGTAGATCTCTAACTGAGCATCAAGAACTAAAACATTGGAAGCCTAGTATTAACTGAAGTTGTTAAAGAAAATTGTGATTGTGGAATTTGAGCCTACAAAGTTGATAGAATGAAGGAAATTACAATATCCTTTTGTGGGGGATAATAGGATATTAGAAGAAAACTGTGAATTTTCATGTGTGAATATGTATTTTGAGAACAGTGAGTGGATTAGCCACACTGAAGAGAAATATGAAAATAAAAATTATGAAATAAAGCTTAGAAATTAATTATGGGATCCAAGTGGAAAAACATTCAATGTTTTGTTTGCTTTTTTTTTTTTTTTTGGTACTGGGGATTGAACTCAGGACCTCAAACTTGCCAGGCAGGTGCTGTGCTGCGCTGCTGAGCTACATCCCCAGCAAAACATTCAATGTTTTGAAATTGAGTTTAAGAAGTTTAGATTTAAAAGCAGATTATAATGGATCTTTTATTTTGGAAATTAAAGATAAAACATTTCTGAGGAAAATTTAGTAGGGAAACCTATGAGAGTTGGATTTAAGAAGAGGCAAAAGTTAATGTTGCGGTCAAATAGGTCTAGAAACTAAAATATCGCTGTCCTAATACAGATATGAGATAGGAAGGTCTTGGAAGGTGGTATTTGGAATGAATGAAGTAAGACAAATTCTTCTAAGAGGCATTGAAAAAAGAATGAGATATAAACATTAGAGAATAGAAATGCCTGTAAGCAGTTGTAAAGGATATAATAAGATCGAGTAGGTAAAGAAATGCAAATTCCTTAGTGGTAAAATAATAGATGTCATAGCTGAAGCACTGAGCACATATCAGCCTAGTAACTCTATAGTAAGAAAAACAGGATAGGATTAGCCTATTGAAAGCCCCACATTTAGGATGAAGGGGACAAGAAGAGGAGAAACAGTATCAGAGAGACGGGAAGAGCCATTTACAGTGCTGTAGGATGTGAGAATGCAATAAAGGAGTGGTTCATAGCTGCAAACACTAAGAAATAATGAAGAATAAGCCTGAGAAGATGCCAAAACCATACATTTATCAAGGAGAGATCTAACCTTTAAGAAATAGCTTCTATTGGGCAGCATGAACTGAAGTAGAAGGTAAAGGGAATAAGAAGGAATTAGAATAGTTTAAAAGGGATAAAAATAGATTAAATATTTGAAGACCTGGTAGCAAAATCATACAAGGGATTATTTTTAATTTAATAGAATAGATGGGGAGGAATAAAAGAAGAGTTTTAGGGTAGCTAGCCTCCAAAAATTGTTCCATCGATCATTGTCTTCTGGTATTCACAGCCTTGTACATATAGTTCCCTCACACACGAGTAGTGTTAATTTGTATATGAATAGTGTTGACTTGTATGAATAGCATTGACTTGTAAGAATAGTGTTGATTTGACTTGTATAGTGTTGACTTATACATATATTTCCCTCACGCATGAATAATGTTGAATAGTATGCTGAGGAAATAATACCATATATGATTTCTGAGGACGGGTCACAAAAAGTTGTGGCTTCCATTGTGCTTTTTCATGGTTTGCTAATAATGAGGGAAGCTCATTCACCAGGCAGCTCATGAAGAGGGATGGAGACATCCTTCCAACAGACATTGCTATGATAATGAATGATCTTAAGTCAGATTTCCAGACCCTTGAGTGTCTGCAGAAATGGCAGAAATCCAGACTGGAACTTCATAAGAAACCCTAAGGCAGCACCACCCAGTTAAGTCTCAACTGAATTCCTGAGCCATGGAAACGAAGAGATAATAAATGCTTACTCTTAAAAGCCACCAGTATGTAGGGTAGTTTGTTATCTGATACTGGATAACTAACACTGATTTCTTTAGATTTTGGTTTGTGTGTGTATATGTGTGTGCTTATCTTTTTTGTTTTGTTTTGTTTTGTTTTTATTTTTAGCTTATGGAACTCTAAATGTGTTTAGGGATATTAGAATGATTCCAAATGATTGCAAGAGTCAGAGAATTGCAAAACTAAGCTATGAGTAGCCAGAAATTAGGCTGATTAAAATGCAACTGGAAAGATTAATTTTTTTATTCATTAATTTTATTGGTACATTTTAGGTATACAATATGCTGACATTCATCATTGGGAATTTGTACCTTTACATAATATATCTTGGTTCTTAATTTATTTCCCCATTCCCCTTCCTTCCCTTCAACTCCTCCACCCCTCCCTCTTTACAAAAACTTTGTTTCCATTTTTTCCTTTTGGAGAGATTATTTTTAAAAGATGGAAGGGTCTGTTTCCTGAGAGTAATTGAGAAGTGCAGATTAGATGTAGGCTGTTTTATTCTGAGATGAAGATGGAAGTGCTTGAAGTCATTAATGTAAATTCAGTTTACTGAATCTTCTATGTGTACATAACCATATGTTTATATATGCTTACCTAAATAGTCTAAATAGTTGGACTACTTGCCATAATAAGACATTTTCTGTGACTGTATTTTTCTGAATATGTACATTTCTTTTGGGACCAGGTCTTGCTATGTTGTCCAGACTGGCTTTGAAGTTCTGATCATACTGCCTCAGTCTCCTGAGTGGCTAGGGTTATTGGCATGTACCACTTAATGGGGCAGTTTCTAAGATAAATAATGAAACTATTAACTTCATTCCGCACAAGAGTTTGACACCTACTAAGTTATTCAGTAAGTGCATGACTTGGTTTATTGTTTTTGGTTGTTACATTATGATGCAACAATTAGTTTTACTTTTGCTTATCTCCATGTTTTCTCAGAGGGAATATTTATTTTTATCTTCTTAACCTAACTACAATTAACCCGGCATCAGGGAGCTATGAGATTGAACTCTGTAGGTCTTATTTCCTACCCAAAAGTCAGATGGATTTTTAGACTTATGGTTGTGTTTTTAAAAGTTGACTTAAGTGTTGGTATAATAAATGTAATAAAGTGGTTGGAGTGCAACCACTTGAGATGATATAGATTTAGTTTATTCATTTTGGCCATGGACAAGTTTTATGATTTTGCTGAGTTATTTGGTATGAATTTATAGGGAGGGAATATTTGCTTATTTTTGTACTAATCAATATTGGTAGACTATGATCCATTTCTAGGTTACTTGAAGACCTTGGATGGCTACAAAGGTAAACTAAAACAGACTTTTTTCAAGGAGCCTCTACCTAAACTTCATTGTTATAGGCAAGGGTGAGCAGAGGGTGTCAGAAGACAGAGCAAGAGCATTCATGTGTGCACTGAATGTCTCACATGAGTGGCACACACATATCTGAGTCTCTGAAATAGGGCTCTTAGAATGTTCTTTGAGATGGGATGAAAAAATATAAGAATGTATTAGAATTTGAACATGCATTTACAGATAGCACTTTGGCATATGAATGTTTGTTCCTGGTGATCAAGATGACATTAGCATTCCTCTAGCTTGGTTAAATTTGAGACAGATTTCTTCCTTACTCTAGGTCCTTGACTCTCATTTTCTTGTCACATTTAATTTTGAAAACTTGAAGTTGGAGGTTCCTGCTCAGGCCCTTTGAAATGTATGTAAATTCTCCCTCAGCCTGCAGCCTGCCCAATTTACAATCAATATCTCTGTGGAGGTTCTTGAAGCATCTCTTTGAAGTGTTAATACTGATGGAGATCTCCACAAACCTCTCAGTGTTGCCAGGTGGATAGCAACCTGTTTTTGAAGGGTAGCAATCAGTGAACAAAAATGGCTTCATCACAGTGAAAACACTAGGACTCAGGACACACCCCTTGATTAACTTACCTGACAGTGTTTGCCAGGACTTTTCCACTAGTTCACTCAGCACTTAAAATATCTCCCACTTTTGCTTTTCACAGAGTTGAGCTCAATCTCTCTTTCCTATAGCAATATAGCAATGGTTGCCAACTTAACTATTCCTATTGTATATATTTAAGATATACAGCATGATGATTTGATATACACAGACAGTGAAATTATTACTATAAGCAAATTAATTAATGTATCCATTGCTCACACAGTTTTTGGTTTATTGTTTTTGGTGGTAACAACACCATCTGAAATCAATTCTCTTGATAAATTTTCAGTATATAATATATCAGTAATAGCTATAGTCATCATGTTGTACATTTGAACTCTATATTTATCCACTTTACATTCCTACATCTTTGTGCAGCCTTACCAAAATTTCCCTATGCCCTCTAAATTCCACCACTGGTAACCACCATTCTACTATTTCTTTCCATATATTTGACTTTTTAAAAGTTCCACATATTATGCAGAATTTTTCATTCTGTGTCTGAGTTCTTTCATTTAGAACAATATCCTATAGGTGTATCTATGCTGTTGCAAGAAGGAGGATTTCCTTTTTTATGGATGAATAATATTCCATTGTGTGTACATTTCTGTATATGCAAATGTGTGGCTATATCTATCTATCTATCTATCTATCTATCTATCTGTCTGTCTGTCTGTCTGTCTATCATCAGTAGCAGCATCTCTCACATTTTCTTAACCATATATCGATGACACTTAATTTGTTTCCACATCTTGGCTTTGTGAATAATGGTATAATAAACATGGGAGTGACGATACTGGTACACGGTACTGATTTCATTTCCTTTGAGTATCTACCTAGAAACTGTGCTGCTCAGTCACACGGTACCTTTAATTTCAATTTTTCAAGGAATATCCATACCATTTTTTACAATGCCTTTATCAATTTACATCCTCATCCACACTATACAGGGTTCCTTTTTCCCACAGCCTTTTTTTTTTTTTTGAGACAAGATCTATAGTTCAGTCTGGCCTTAAACTCACTATGTAGCCCAGGCTGACCTTGAATTCATGGTGATCCTCCTGCCTCAGCCTCCCCAGTGCTGGGATTGCAGGTGTGCACCACCATGCCTGGCACCTACAGCCTTCTAATGTTTGTTATCTTTTATCTTCTTGATAATAACCATTCTAATAGCTGTCAGAAGATAGTCCATGGTGGTTTTGATTTGCAATTTTCTAATGATTAGTGATGTTGAGCACCTTTCCATTTACCTGTTGGCTGTTTTTATATCATTTTGAAAAATATTTATTCAGCTCTTTTGCCCTTTTTTAACTGGGTTGTAAGTTTTTGTTATTATTGAGTTGTTTGCTTTTCTTATATATTTTGACTATTAACCACTTATCATATATATGTCTTGCAAATACTTTCTTCAATCTGTACTCTACCTTTCATTTCATTGATTGTTTCTTTTATTGTGCAGCACTTTTTTATTTTGAGACAGGGTCTTGTTAAATTGCTAAATTCCCCAGGCTGGGCTTGAATGTACAATGTTACTCAGATTTCCAGAGTGCTGGGATCACAGATCTGCACCATCATACCCGAGAAGAATCATTTTAAATCTGATGTTATACTATTTTTAAATTTTTACTTTTGTTACTTGAGCTTTTAGTATTATATCCAAAAGATTATTGTGAAGGACAATGTCAAAGATCTTTTCTTCTAGGAGTTCACAGTTTCAGTTTCTATGCTTAAATCTTCCACTAATTTTCAGGTGATTTTTCAGCTATAACATTAATTTTCACTGTCAATATAAAAGGTAAAATATTATACTCTAAGATATAAAATTACATAATTTCCTGTTACTATAATGAGTATTTACGTTCATTGAAAGTAATTGATTCTAACATTTGAGAGACTGGAAACACCATTTATAATATAATAACTAGGCTAAATAATGATGTTTGATTCATGGAGAAGATAATGTAAGCCAGTGTAACAGGACCAAAATCACTAATGCTCCGAGAGTCTGTTC
Organism: Heterocephalus glaber; assembly: GCF_000247695.1. Next base: position 3,487,312 of record NW_004624809.1, read on the forward strand.
ATCTCTATTTCACTTTGAAAATTTGGTTCTGACTTTGCCCACTGAGTTTCTTTTCTTCCTCTACTCTATGATGATATGTATGTTGACAGACAGGTTTTTGTTTTGTTTTGTTTGTTTTGTGATGCAGAACCCTGAGAAAGGTAAAGTCATAAAGTCATACAATTGAATAACTCTGGGGAGGACTTTTGGAGAGAGTTTGGAAAGAAAGACAAAAAACCCAACTTTGTGTGTAAGATAATTACATGATATATTTCTTGGGAATTTGCAGAAATATTTTTTGTCAATGTAACCTTTAAAGGCTGTAGGAAATGCAAAGAAATTATGACCATGCCTTTTTAGATAGCATTTTCCCTAAATTTTGTATTTTTCATCTCTTTCATTGAAAGGTAGAGATTTTATCTTTTTATTAAAGAGTTCTAGACCACTAGTAACTTAATTTAGAAACTGAAATTTAGTTTCTTCCTAAAGTTACTCCTCACAGAGCTCTTGGAATTCATTTTCTAATACTTTCTTCTTAATGAAAGGCTTTTTAATTTTTAGAGATGCATATTTTTCATTAGAAATCACATTTATGAATGCATAAAATCAGAAATTATAATTGCAATAAATTTTTTGATGTAAAAATTTTATTTTTAGAACCTTTGTGTACTCAAAAATTTTTGAAGAACTCCAAAAAGATTTTATGTGGCTATCTATTGGTATTTACTGTATTAAAAATCACAACTGAGAAAAAATTTAAAAATTTCTATATAGTCATTAAAATTATGATTACTAAAATTATAATTTATTAACAAATATTGTTACTAAAATGAAGTATATTTTTCAACATAAAAAATTTCAACATAAAATACATTTTCAACAATGTTAATTGTTTTACATTTGTATAAATTTCTTTAACGTCTGGAAGAATAGGAGATCATGGCATTTTCACATGTTCTTCTACATTAGCCTCCTGCAATATATTATTTTAGTAGAAATGTATGGAGAAAACCTGTTTTCACACCTATGGAACTGGAAAAGGAAAGAGCCTTTTCATATAATGGTGGCTATTCTTCTTTATTACCAAGAAGAATAGCCACCATTACACTGAAATGGAATTACTGGTAATTTTCTCAAGATTAGTTTCAACATGGATTCTGAAACTATCCTACGTTAGTTTGCTGTTATTGCACAACAGATAACTGTGAATTGGATGGCTTACAATGAAGATTATTCTTCCATAGTTTTGGGGACCAGAAGATGAAAATCAAGGTGCTAATAGGGCTATTTTCTCTCTGGAATTATAGAGGGGTCTCCCTTAGGTATTAACCCTGAATCTTGTGCCACATAACAAGCCCCAGTAAAGTGTCACACAGGTGGTCTTACTGCCTACTCATGATTTTTACCTCAGGTATAGCAGGTGAGTAAGTTGCATTAAGAAAGAGCTGGTAGCACTAAGGGCTACTTACTAGCTCTGAGCATACATGGTTGCCAGAGGGCTGCTGGAGAGCTAGAAAAGCTACCAAGGGAACCATGATCTTGGACTGCTGAGGAGCTGCCAGGGGCTCCTGGGAGCTGCCAGGAGCTGTTAACAATCAATACATAGAACACTGACAAAAACTGTCATAATAAGAGCTAAAAGGTCCTGGCATTCAAAGTTTGAGGCTATAATGGTAAAGGCTGAAAACTTTTGATACCCAAAGGCCCAAAGTTGCTGGCACCATGTAAGCTGTAGTTTGCTAATTTGTGATTTCTATCTGAATTGAGCAGAACAATTTCTAGTTGATGGTTGACACATGTAATATTCTCTCCCTCCCTCTCTCTCTGTCTCTCTGTCTGTCTCTCTCTCTCTCTCTCTCCGTATAAATTTAATACAGAATATAGGGATTAAGATCTGGACATAGCATTTTGGAAACCACCATTTGGCCTACTATATTGTATAGCATTAAAACTCATTAGTTTATCGTGTACCCTGAATGCCTTTTTCAATGCCTACTTTATTTATTATTTGGAAAATTCTGACCTACCACATAATGGGCAGTCATTTGAATATTGACAAATTTTGTTGTAGGGTATTCAAATATCAGTACCAACACAAAACTCATCAGAAAAGCCTTAAAAATGGGAAAATGTATGGTGATTGATGAAAGTTTTCTGGAATTTTAATTGTTACTTGGAAGCTCCAATTTGAACTATGGTGACTAATCTAGTTAATTTTTTTTTCCTTAAAGTGGCAGGCTTTCATTCATTGTTAAGAAACTTTCTACAAATTGCCCTAAATCTGAATAACCATCATTTACTTGTCTATCATACTTCAAGTAAAAATAGTGTTCTGTGAAAAAGTAGCTACTTCACCTCACAAGTCAAACAACTGAATGAACATTTTTCCTAGAGAGAACCATTCTACTTTAGTATGCAGTAAAGTACTGTGTGTATAATTCCTTCTCTGTCACACAGACTTCTTCAAAGAGTATAGTCAAAGGACCCCATGATTCATATAATGGCACCAGCAATTTTAACCACAACTCCTCCCAAATCATTCACGCAAATGTGAAAGTAAAAAAAGAATGGAAATAAAATTTTAAAAATTATAAAAATAGTTTTGATCTTACAGATCCTCTAAAGGTCTTAGGGACCTCTACATACTTGTGTGTTGAGAGATTTCAAAATTTCACGTACAGAATCCAATTCTTTTAGAATTTGGGTTTTTCATGGCTGCCTTTTTTCACATACCATTGTACTACATTTTCAATAATGTAATACAGCAGATTTAAAAAAAACATTCTGTACTGTAGATTCTGAGATTTTCTCCCAAGCCTGTGATAGTCAATATGTTTTGACATTGACCTTTTCATGTTCTTTTTCAGGAAGTGTCAATAGAAGGATTTTAGACAAGAAGCATGATGCACACTCTTTCCTCAAATAATTCCAGTGTGGTTTAACAGCCAAATTGTTGGGAGTCACAATTATCTAATTAGGCCACAGTGACTAGAAACATGAGTTCTAGCTTCTTTTGTGCTTTTCAGAAGTATTTAATAACTTTTTAAATATATATTTTGAATATTTCTGGTGTTTTATATAAATATTTATTTAGGTGTCTTATCTTTCATTATATCCTTTAATCAGTTTTGTGTTGTGTGTTTCTATACCACATTGCCTCAGAGAAAGATTTAATATCAGATAGATGTTAATATTTTCTAAATTAGTAAGTTTAATGCAGTCTCTGTGAAACTGTCCTTTTTGATGGGATAGCACATTGATTAGTCAATTCATTTGGAAAGAAATAAGCAGGAAAATCTATGAATATGTTAATAAAAATAATAGTGGTTTGTGGTGTGAATTAAGTTTATCTAATTAAACCATATAAAGATTAAAATAGTGTAGTATTGGAAACTAAATAGATAATTCAGAGAAAGAACAACAGAGAAGGAAATAATCTAAAAATAAATCCAAATCCTTATGGACATCTACAATATTATAAAGTCATTGTATTAGGTCAGTGAGCAAAAGGTGAAAAGATGCACTTTTTAATAAGTGATGTTGTCAAAGGGTGTAAAGTAAATTATGAAAGATACATGTCTTTTGTAGATATGCCATATAATACACATACTAATAATACTGTATTTTGCACTCCAAATTTGCTAGGAGTAGATCTTACATTCAGTGTTCTCATCACATACAAAAAGTAGTAACATAATGAAGGAAATGGGAGGAATCTTTGAGATGTGAAGAGTATGTTTATGACCTCCAGGATGTAATGGTTTCATGAATGCACACTTGTCTCCAAACTCATCGTGTTGTGTATACCATAGTGAATATGACCAGAGTTTTACATGTCACTCATACCTCAATAAAACAGTTCAATAATAAGTGATGTTGGGATAACGAGACAACATAGAAAAAGATTAAACTGCATGTATTTTCGCACCGTACTTCAAAATACATTTGAAATGAGTCAAATACATAATTTATTAAAAGGAGAGTTACAAATACTATCCTAGAAGGTAACTTGATATTCCTCAGTAACCTGGGGATAGAAAAAAACTTTCTCAGGTACAATTAAAATAAGAGTCAGTAAAAGAAATACAGGTGTATAGATGCCACCCAAAATCTGAGTAGTGAGAATTTTATTTATTTATTTATGTTGGCAGTACTGGGGATCAAACTCAGGACCTTAAAATTTTATAATTATTTTTTTCTGAACTGAGGATTGAATTCAGGACCTTGCACTTGCCAGGCAGGTGCTGGTGCCACTGAACTAAGCCATAGATAATGTGAAATAGGAAGGAAAGGGGCCAAGGGCAAGGAGAAGTGGGAGGGGAGGGGAAAGGAAAGAAGGGAATGGAATTAATAGAAGCAAATGAAAAAAATGGAAACAAAGTCTTTGTAAATAGGGAGGGGAGGAGAAGTTGAAGGGAGGACAGGGGAATGGGAGAAAAATAAGAACCAAGAGAGATTATGTAAAGGTGCAAATTTCCAATGATGAATGTCATTATATTGTATACCTAAAATGTGCCAATAAAATTAATTAAAAAAAACTAACTAGTGAAAGAACCATGAACAAAATCAAATGTAAATGATAAACCAGAAAAATATGTGCAATTAATTTTAGAAACAGAGTTAATATGGTACAGAGGTTTGAAAAATAGAGATGAAAAACTACAAGTTTAGAGAAAATAAAAAACTCTTAGAAATGAGAGGCAAATAACCCTTGAATATATGAAAATATTGTCAGTTTTGTTCTCAAAACTGAAAATTGATACTACAATGAGTTTTCATTTCTATTAGATTGGCAAGAGATCTATTTTAATAGCATATTCTCTGTTCAAGCCCCAGGAGTAGGTGCTCTTGTATGTTGCTATTAGCATTACCAAATAACATGACTGTTATGAACAGAAACTATACAATTCCTAGTAAATGCTTTTATTTTTTGACCCAGCAATTCTTTTGATAGTAATCTGTTGCAAAGAAATTCTAACAAAAATACAAGAAGATATTTATATAGAATTATTCATTTCAGGGCTCCTTATTTACTCAGAGTACTTTAAATTCCAGCAAATCTAACATAAATCTTTAGTGAGTTATATTCTAAAGTTAAATAATATACCTTGAAGTTTAAAAAATATTTTTAGTAACTGTTCTGTTACAATTCTGGTATTGGTGTTCTCTTAGTAAATATAAAATCTAAAAAATATATTCATGTTAGCAAGAATCAAAATTTTTAGAATAAGGGAAATGATAATACTAACTTAAGTTTGAATAGGAATTTTTGATACAAACTCATGCTTCATGGTGTATTTTTTTTCTCTTAAGAAGTGCATTTTCTTTTCTTTAGCTCCTGAAAAACCCTAAAGCTATAATCTCACAGGAACACTCAAAGTACTCAAGACTACCACCTCTAAATACCACTGTCTGTCCTTGGAGGAACTAAAGCCTCCTATAGGAGAGGAAGACTTGAATCTGGAGCAATAAAACTATCAAAGGCTTCTGTGATCACATCAAAAGCTCAGCACTTAACTTGAAAAGGCTTATTAGTTGAAAATGAGAAGGTTGTTGAACACTGCAAAAAGTAATTGCAATTAATTGATACAAAATAAATATGCTAAATCAATGCCTTTTTTGACAAGCTCTGCCAATGCAAATTCAGTTCATTTACATTTGTCATAGTTACTAATATATTTAGATTTGTTTTCATTATTTTTTATTTCTATCACTTCTATTTTTCTGTGTAATTTCTTTTTGCAGACTGACCGATTTCTTTACATATTTTCTCCTATTATCCTACTCCTTCACTCATTGGATTGGAGTGTGCACATTGTGTTCTTTGTGAAACTTTGAGAGTCTATGTGTTTTTAACTCAGTAAGACCTTAAAATTGAACAATATATCAAGTAATAACACTTGAAGCAGATTATTTTTCTGTTGGAATGCTAAAGAATAAGAATCAACATACCCATGGCTTCTAACATCTTTCACATTTTTTATCTTTATACCTCTCATTTCCTTTTGAACAAACTATTGTATGTGTATTCCAGCTCATTGATTCTATTGCCATTGATTCTATTCTTCTGCTTTAAAAACTGATGAAAAACTATGTTTTATATTCACTTCCAAAATTTCTATTTTTCATTTTTTTTCTATTCCTTTCTTATTAATTCTTGATATATGCTTTTCTTCTTTTTGGTACCGGGGATCAAACTCGGGACCTTGCACTTGTGAGGCAGGCAGCGGCACCACTGAGCCAAATCCCTGAACTTATATATGCTTATCTTTGCTCTTTCCCAGTTTGATTCTTGAGGGTTTTGGGTTCACAGTAGATAGTTCAGACTTAAGTTTTCTTCCAAAAGTCAATACCCTCAAAACTGTGTTACTAAAGACTTGGACTCAGAGGTCCTTGCCTCTTCTGGCTATCATGCATGTAACAGCCGACTCTTAATGACTCCTGCTTTTCTGACTCTGAAAGTGCCTTTCTCCACATTTACCTCTGGGCCATAGCTGCTCTAGTTCCAGCTACTAAAGATTTGGCTTTAGAATTTTAGGACATTAGAATGGTTTGATTCAATTTTCTTCATATCATTTATATGCTGTTTTTAATATTTATTATTTTCTTTTTAAAATTCACAAATTAGACTCAATAATAATAAATTTTTCTGGATATTTGGTTTGTTTATCCTTCTTTCTTGTATTTGTCCTGATTGAAAGGGTGACTGACTTGGTAGAGTGTACACAAAATGTTTAAAAAAGTTTAAAAGTCTTTGGGTCTTCATAGATCCTATAACTACTGTAAACATTAGTGAAAAATTTTCTAGTGTATTTTGGTAAGGACACAGTGAAATCTTCTTACAGTGGGTATACAGGGAATAGAAAAATCATGTGCATGATAAAGGATTTTGTTTGGTGCCAGGGGATTCTCTCACGGGCTTTATTTCAGTGAGGAAATCATGATCTGTAGCTTGAGCCAGCAATTTACAGTTGAGAAGACAAGAAGATTTATTGAACCAAACAGTAAAAAGGAAAAGCCATTTTATAATGCATGATAGAGTAGTCTAACCAAAACATTATTGTATTCCCCAGCCTATACATAAATCAGTACCTTATCATTTTTGTGTAGTCATGCTTAACATTTTTTACCCTGGAATTATGAGTAAAGTCTATGTAGTGCAGGCTCTGGAATACATTTATTATGCTTTATCTAGTAAGCATTTCAAAAATGCCATTTTTCTATTTTTGTCTCATTTTTATTCTGACTCTCTGAAACTCCAAATCCAGTGACTCACTCTGTATTACGGACAGAGCCCGAGCAGCCCTGTGTAGGTAGGTCATGTTCAGATGCAATATATTACTCCACACAAAGAAAATAGAGAATTCAAAATAAATACTTCAACTTTCATATCACAAGGGCCTGTTTTGTGGTATAGGAAGTATGGTTTTAGGGGTTTTCATTACTAAGGATATGTAAGATTTGTTTGAGGCTGGTATGGATGCGTTATTCTGAATCTAACCATTAAGGGCTTAATTTTTTCAATTGCTCATAATTTCATTTTTCATTTTCTTCTCCTTTGGGCTGCTGCCCAAGCCTCATCTCAGCATTTGCTGCTGACAAGAAGAGATGTGTGGAATATGAATTATCTTGGTCAGATTGCTTCTATCACCGTCAATTGTTTAGGGCTGACTTCTGTCACTATTATCCTATCATGAAAAGCAGTGGAAATGGGTTTGAGGATCTTATAACTGAGTTTCTTAGGTGCGGAAAATCTTTTGTCTGGGACAATGTGTAAGGGAGGAGATGACTGAGTTACACAATGATTTTTTGGTTAAGAAGGAAATTGAGGGCTGGGGATTTAGTTCAGTGGTTCCGCCGCCTGCCTCGCAAGCACAAGGTCCTGAGTTTGATCCCCCGTACAAAAGAAAAAAAAAAAAATCCAAGAAAGTGGTCAGTAAAGAAATTACTTTAAATGTGAAATCAAAGAAGCCATATGGAGTATGTGTTTCATACAATAAAACTTTAGTGGAATATAAAACATAAAATCTGTATAAGAGGCATAATTGGAGGTTGAAGATTAATTCTCATTTTCTTTGGGACTAAAATGCAGAACCACAGTAGTATCACGGAACACACCCTGACGACTCTACAAACTTCTAGCCCCTTCTTTGCTTTCAAGAGGGTGCTTCCATACAGAAATGCTCAATTTGTGTTAAGTGTGTTAATCATTCTGCCTCTAACTTCATAACATTTTATATTCCCTTAAACAAAGTACCATTTTGTCTTTAAAAAACACACAAATGGAATCATATTGTATATATTCTTCTCTAAATGTATTTTGTTTATTCCTGTAAATAAGATAGTCCATTTATCTTTGCTCTTGTATACTATTCTATTACTTTATGTATGCACAGTTAAGATTACACATACATGTGTATATTCATATAATTTTTATACATATATTAGTAATATATGTATATTTTACATATAATGTACATATACATATATGTAATATACATATGTAATATATTACATATATTAGTAATAAATATTTGTAGTGTCTCTAGGCTTTGCTATATTACTAATACTGCTGTGAATAATAATAAAAACAGCTAAAGCCAGAATAGTTTCTATGTACCAGGCATTATTCTAAGCACTTTACACTTGTTGTCATTTAAATATTAACACAAGTCTATAAGGTAGATTCTATTGTTGTTATCATAAACTTATAAATAATGAGACCAGAATATAAAATTGCTACACATCAACTATGGTTTATTTGAATTGTAGCATAAATGAGATTTCAACCCAAAAGCCGCACTGCCAGATTTATGATCTTAGCTACATATGTTGCTAGATTCTTGCAATGTTTTTAAACACAGGAGTAAGGGTTTCTCAATATGTATATATAGAAATGAAATTTTTAGATTGTGGAGTTTTCATATACTTCACCTTACCAAGTAAAGTCAAATTTCCCTAATGAGTTGATGCCATTTACCCTCCCACAAGCAATGGCTGACAGCCATTTGCAAAAAAAACAATATTAGCCCAATGCTGCTATCTGATGTGCCCTTTGAGTTATATAAGCTTCGGTCAGACTCCTAAAATAATACACAGCCAAATTATAGAGGGGCAAAAAGCTTGTGCCACTATAGCCTGCTAACACTGGGCAGAGGTGTCTGCTGCAGCTGAACATTTTCATTAAGGTGAAATTTTGCAAACATTTCATATCCTCTTCTTGAATTTTATCATTATTGTTGGTATGTTTGGGAATGTTATTGTGATTTGATCTAAATTCTATTTTACTGATTATTCATGTAGCTGAGCATTTTTCATGTGTTTTCTTCTCCATGAACTTTTTTTTTGCATCCTATTTCAATGTTTTACCCTTCTTTATTGATTTATGAATCAATAACTTTTATAACATTTTTGAATAATATGCCTTTGTGGCTTGTATGTGTAGCTAATATCTTTTAGCTTATGGTTTGCCCTTTTAATTTTGGCTTATAGAATTCTTAATTTCACTATAGTCAAATTTGTTTACCTTTAGCCTATGCACACTGTGTGTCTTATTGTAGGGGCAGTTAGAAGGGGAGAGAGGCAGGGAGGTAGTGTGTAAAGTGGCTGACAGGGCACAGGTGGTGTGGCAGATGAGTACAGAAATGACCATCTCTTACTAGAAATTGACCTTTGTGAAATCTTTGCAGGGGTAGAACAGTTATTATTACACATCCGCTTGCATGCATTCATTGGAAAGCTCTTAGACCCTATGAACCTTAGCTCACTCTAGCAATAGCTCATCCTAGCAACAGCTCGCCCCAGCAACAAAACATCCCAGTAACAAAGGCTATGATCCTGATTGGCCTAGAGTACTCCAATCAGTGAAGACCCCATAACTCTTAAACAAGGCTTAGGATGCTGATTCGCTTATAACCCGTCTAAGAATGGGCAGAGCAAGGACCCCCAGGGCAAGAAGCCATCACCATCTTATAAATAAATCTCTGCTTTGTGTTACTTTCATTTCTCAGTTCCTCATTTTCTGCCAGAGGGATCTTCAGTTTTGAGTCAACCTTGTCCTATTCTTGCATTCCTTGCCAGAGTAAAGACATGAACAAAAGGAACAAGGTCATGCCAGGAGTGACCCCTAGATCCCCAGACCCCACCTGACATAACATCTAAAGCCAATGAACCTATCTTTTAATATGGTATGTGTTACGGTTTATATCTAGATAACCCTCAAAGCCTCGTGTGCTCATACGTGGAGCTTTGGAGATGTTATTGGACCATGGTGTCCTGAAACTCATCAGTGGATTGGTCAACTGATGAGCTTACAGCTAAATGTGATTTATGAGTTGAAGTCTGGTTGGAGGAGGTGGTTACTGGGGCGTGGCTTGAGAGGGTAAACCTCCCTTCCATCCTTGTTTTCAAGGTTTCCTGACAGCCATTTCTTCTCTGCCATGCTGCCCTGCCTTGGAATCTGCCAGCAATGGACTGAAACCTGTATAAATTGTAAGCCAATATAATTATTTCTTCTTTAAATTGTGGGTGTCAGGTATTGTGTCTCAGTGATGAGAAAATAACTAAGGCAGTATGCTAATAGTTAGAGATTTTTCTTTTGATTATAAATATCTAAAGTGAATTTATTTGTGGTGAGCTAGTCATCTACTTTTATTTACTTTCTATATGGAAACTAATTGTCCCAGTATCCTGTATTGAGGAGTTCATCTTTCACCCCATCCATCAAGAAATATAGAAGTACAACGTGTTGTATCTCTTTATTTAAAAATGTTTATATGTTGATCTCTAGCAACATCATAATATTCTTATTACTCACAATTACTTGTATATTGTTTTTTGTGTTTTAAGTAGCGATACATCTGAAGATAATAACATGTCTTCTTCCATTCCAATTGTGATTACTTTTAATATTCTTTTCAAGCAATCATTCTTATGTCATTTCTGATTCCTAAAAAAAGTCACCATGACTAAGAGACTTACTAAACATTTCCATAGAACTTTTGACCAGATTGAAACTAAGATGTAAGGTATTTCCATTTTGATGTTTATTATTAATGACTGTTGAATATTATTGGTTGATTTTTGTGCATTTTTGAAATTGTCATATTTTCTTGTCAATCTGCGTATGTGGTAAATTACATCAATTGATTTTTATAATATTATACTAATTGTATACTTGAAATAAGACAGTATGTTTTCTTTCTTTCAGAAAAATTGATATAGGGCTAGCATATAAAATCCAGGAAACGCAATGATTTTTAAGTAAATAATGAATAAAATATATCTTTATTTGGTAAATGTAGCAACCTAAAATTCATGAATATAGGAATGTTTTAACTCTCATCACTCCTTTCCTAACTTGATGAAATCTATAATGGATTTTAAGCCACTGGTCCCTACCACACTCAATAATCTTATTTTACACCAAATGGTCATTTAGAATTACTCACCTGTTTACCAGTATCTTTGTCCATTATTCTTTCACCTCAAATCTCTATCAGGGATCATTAACCTTTTCCAGAAGTACAGCTTTTAAAACTTTGTTGTTAACTCTCTCAGCCTGAAAATGTTCTGTCTTTGTTGGACTTTCTCTCTGTTTTACTTTTTTGGTGGTTCTGGGGATTGAACCCAGTTTTTATATGCTATGCAAGTGCTCCATCACTCAAGTACATCCTCAGCACTTCATTTTATTTCTTAATATTTACTTTTGAGACAGGGTCTTGCTAAACTACCCAGGGTGGCCTGGAACTTTTGATTCGCACTTGCCAGTCTCCCATGTAGCTGGGATGATAGGTGTAATCAGTTGCACCTGGCTTCTCCAATGCTCCTTTGATGAATGTAAAATCTCAAGTTTAGAGGCATTGCATCCCAGCACACTGAAGATAATATTCTGGACATCCACTTATTCTTGTTACCATTGTGAAGTCGGCTATCAGTATAATTGCCTTCCCTTTATACTTGATGTGTCTTTTTACCTTGGCTTATTTAATACCTTTATTTTTCCTGCTTCACAGTTTTGGTAAGATCTATCATCTCATGGTTTATTTTATTTACCCTTTTGATATTCATTGATAGGTCAAGAACAGATCATTAGTGTTTTTCACATTCCAGAACTTTTCATCTATAATCTAATCTATTTTTAATGTCTGCCTGTCTCTCATTTTTCCTACTGTATCCTCAGAGACAACATTTGGAAATTGATTAGTCTTTCTTTCTCTCTCTCTCTCTCTTTTTCTTTCTTTCTTTCTTTCTTTCTTTCTTTCTTTCTTTCTTTCTTTTTTTCTTTCTTTCTTTCTTTCTTTCTCTTTCTCTCTGAATTGTTTTCTGGCCAGTGTCTCTTCTAGTTCACAGTTTACTTTTGCAGCTGAATTTAATTTCTTGTTGACTTGTAAACTCTTGTTAGTGTAGTTTTATTTCATAATATTTTATTTGCTTCCCTTTAAAATCATGTTTTATAGTCCCTTACTAGCTGGCCAAATTATCTAAGTTCTTTGTTTCTTAAAACATGTAATTATCAGTTTGTTTTTGATAATTGTTTTTCTTGGGGCTTGCCAGTTTGTTCTTGCTGCTATTTCTGCAGGTTTTTCCTTAGAATGCCTTGTTTTTTCTGTGTTTTGTAATTTTTGATTGTGTGTTGTTTGTATTTGAAACTTCATCTGTGGGAATTATTTAAGTTTGTGTTGCAAGTGATTTTCCCCAGAAAAATTGTATTTGCTTCTGCCAGTTGGCCAAGGTCACTTTCAAACCAAATTATTCTAAAGGAAATTTCCTTTTAAAGATTTAAAAATTTTCAAGAACATTTAGGGGGATTCTTATAGGAATAATGGTTTGACATAAAGCAAAAATAAAAGAATAAAGCCCCTGTAAGCAGTTTCCAGCTGTGTAGAGTCTCATCTTAAACCCTCATACACAGAGAGTACTGGCCTTTGTCCTGTCAATTAAAAGGTCTCTTGGATACAGCAGAAACCCTTGGGTGGATGCCAGATTTATTATTTCTTACCTACCAGCATAAACAGACATGCTTTAATTTTGGTTGGAGATTTTTGGATTCCTAAACTTGATGTGAACTTATGCACTTAAAACAAATATTATGTGTTGCCTAAAATTTGAATCCATCAATTGAAAAAGTGACTTAAAGTACTTAATCAGCCATACTTCTACAAATTGTGTAACAGTGTAGTAATTATAATATTAGCCAGAGTGAACATTGGTTGATTATATTTAGGCATGTATTATTTGATTTAATCTTTGCAGCTAGCCTATAAAATACTATTTTTATCCCAATTACAAGTGATAACATTGAGACTCAGTATGGGGGAGCTGGAACTCCAACTCATTGACTTTAAAGCCAATACTATAGTTGTAACCATATGTTGTATAAATTGTATCACTTCTGAAGTATCTTCCAAATATTGTGCCAAAGTAGAAGAGTCTTTTATTGACTTTGGGTAGGAGAATCTTCAACCAGATAATCTTGGAAAAGAGGTTAATAGCTTAAATCTGTAATATTTTATATTTGTAATATACATATTTCTGAATGTTTGCTTACTTGTCAACCAACGTTTTCTTTGGTATATTTTTTAAATTTTCACAATACTATTTAAAAACACTAAATTAGTGTCTCCTTCTAGAAGGATTTTAGGAGTTACACAGCATGAAAAGATGAGATTCAGAAATAAGAAAGTTTGCAATTTGTGTTGAAGCCTCAGGCTGCAAATTTCTAAATCAAACTGCTGATTAAGTAGAAGGTAAGTTCAATGTGTTTTCACAGGTTTCTCTGAATAAAACCTCATATTCTATAACATTTAAAAAAAATACTCTGGAACTACTTCATCCTCTAACTCCTTTAAAATTCTCTCATTTTATATTATGTTTGTAGAACATGAAAAGACATTAAGTGTTGGGAGGAAACTTTCTGGGCAATGTGAGGTATTTGTTTTTTTAAAGCATACATATATATTATAAAGACTAACTTAAAGTAATGCTATAACCATATCAAGGTTTTAAATTACTCTAAATAAAGCTAGAAAAAATTGCTAATTAGTAATCTCTGACATTGGAGAGGTTGTGAAAGATTAAACCTTTTAGCTTAGCTTTTTTCTTTTTATTTTTTTTAAACAACAGTTTCATTTCTTTTTCTTTTGTTTGTTTTTTGGTACTGGGGATTGAACTCAAGACCTTACGCTTGTGAGGTAGGCAGCAGCACAACTGAGCTAAATCCCTGGGCCAGATTAGCTTTTTTTTTTACAGAATCAAATAAGAGCTTATTCAAAGTTTGAATTAGAGCTTTGCCTCTTGCTTAAAAATCCACTTATATATTAAGAATTTCTTAGTATATAGGCAGAATTTGAGTTCCAGTACGTATCACACTGATTTTTTTCTTTATATAATAACGCTTTTAAAATTTTCAAATGAAACAGATGGTTGGATTCTGTCTTGTTTTCTAACTATTGACCTAGTTAATTGAAGAGAGAAGAAACTACTGATGTGTGGGGAGTCTTGAATTAACCAAGCAATTATCTAATGGGATAAGATCGTTGCCTACTAAGTCCAGGCCTGCAACACCTTCCTCATACCCTTGATCAGATATAGCCAGGGAATTGGCCATTCAGTGATAATGACTTTCCATCACTATAGCCTGCGCTGAGCCCAAGTTGCTTTTCCGGAAGGGAGGGTGCTGCGTGTTAATTATCGCCTATGCACTGCTCCTCTGACCCCTTCATGAAGTTTGCGTGCCATCTTATTTTTGCTGGCTGGAATCTCCTAAATAAATACTTACGTTTGCTGTTAGATTGTCTCTTGCTGTTGCTTGTAAAATGTTCTGGTTTCTATCCCCTCTAGCTCTAGCTTTTAACAGATATAAAGAAATATTTTCACCTATGAGGTTTCAACCTTCGATAATTGCTCATTTGGAAGATATATTATTATGGTTTTATATATGTATATATTTTTTTTCTGGAGAGTCAGTTACTGTTAGTGAAATCATGAGGTTTTGAGGTTTTGTTTGTTTGTTTGTTTGTGATAAAGTCTTGCTATGCCGTCCAGCCTCACCTTGAACTCACTATGGAGCCCAGGCTGGCCGAGAGCTTGTGGCGATCCTGATCCTCCTGCCTGAGTATCTCCTGTGCTGTGATTATGCGCCAACATGGCCAATACTGGCTCGCTCGGTGAAATCATTAGTAAACTTTTAAATTGACTGTGAAATGAGCATTGCAAAGGACAATATCAAATTCTTTGCATTCATTGATGGAGAAAATTTCGCAACAAATTTTATTAAATTTATTTTCTTTTCCCTGGAAGTAGATAATTGCCATGCGTTCTGAGCAGAAACACGTGGTGCGCATACTTGTTTTTCTGAAAAGAACATATGGATACAGTTATTTATATGGAAGCCAATGGAGGAAATAGACTGTTGAGGTAGAAATATTTTAGACCTTTTAAAGTTTGGATCCTAAATTTTAGTTTATGTTTTATAAGTCGTACCTGTGATGCAAGGTCTGTTTTCGAGCATAATTATGGAAGGAAACGCAGTTATGGGAAGACAAAATTTCCATAGTAGGATTTCCTTGGGGCATCCTCATTTAGATGGCTTAAGGTTGGTTGCCATGGATTTTCTCAATGCTGGCCAAAAAGGTGGAGATAATAACATATTTTTTGCATTGAGTAAAATCTTTCTGGTGAAAGAGAAATATTTCCTTTCTCAGATTACTTTTGCATTCCCAACCCCAGAAGACAGCAGGGTTATTAATTTAGGTTAATCAAGGCACAAAACACAATACTGACCTTTGACAAAGTAAATTGTAAACAGGAAATTGCATACTTAGATTTCTTTTTGAGTTACAAATATCTATTTTTTTGATGAGCATAATAATGTAGCAAACCACGAATTTACCTGTTCTACCTTCTGTTAAGAAATGGAAAGGCACTTGTTTACAGTGAAAATGGAGATGGTTCCTTATGCTGACGACAAATGGCTTTAGTTTTTAAATTTTGCTGTTATCATCATCATAATAATTACTATTATTAGCTTTATTTAGACAAGGTCTCCCATGTAGTCCAGGCTGAACTTGAACTCACTATGTAGCCCAGGCTGGCACAAACTAACAGCAATTCTCTTGCCTCGGCTTCCTGAGTGTTGTAGGTGTGCACCATCACCAGACAAGCTATCTGACTTTAACTAAGAGAATGTATGCTTAATATGCAGAACAAAAGAAAGACCTCTCCAAAGTGTGTGTTTGTGTGTGTGTGTGTGTGGGGGGGGTGATTTTTACTGATATATTTTTTTTTTTGAGAAGAGTTAGGAAATAAAATATTCACAACTATGATACGGCATAAATATGGGTCTAGTCTGTCATCATGTTATGCTGGGTAAACATTTCACTATGTCATAAAAATTATCAAAAGAGTCTCCAAAGACAGAAAAACTGAGACCAGGAAAATTAACTAAGAGATAAAAACAGAAGTTCATAATTTCACTGTTTAACTAAAAAAAAAAAAAAAAGGATCCAATTGCTTTCTATATTAATGATTAAAAACTATAACACAACAGAAACAACAGTCACAACAGGGAACCCTTATGAAGCAATTTTGACATTTCTGGCATGTCATATAAACAACCGCATTTCTCTTTACCACATCATAAAACCGCTGTTTTCAGTTGAGGAAACTGAAACTTTGATAATTAAGAAATCTGTACCAGTCCATTCAGTTGCCTCATTCTGTTTGATTTAAAATCCTTTAATTTTTTTCCCTTATCAACTGCAATGCTGTGCACTTTGCTTGCTCACCTTGTGAGAGTGCTTTCTAATGAAACTTTAGTAGTAACTATGTTTTCCCTTTTAGTTTCTATCCCCTCTTTGTTATGGTTGTTATCTAAAATATCCTCCCCTCCCAAAGGCTCCTTGTGTTAAGGGCTGTTTGCCAGATGGTGGTGTTGAGGAAGTGAGTGAATCATGAGGGCTCTATGAGTTCATAGCTCATAGAGGCCTAACTGGACAGAGCAAGTAACCGAGCTGCAGCTGTGATGGGTCTGTCTTCTTCCCGGCCCTTTCCTCTTGGGCTCTACATGACCTCTAGGCTTCTCAGCTGGCACAAGGTGAGCGGTCACGTCACCTTTGCTCTGCCATGTCTTCCTCCATGTCCTTCTGCTGCAACGCAAGCCTAAAGCAAGGGAGCCAGCTGGCTATAGGCTGAAGCCTCTGAAACTATCGACTGAAATAAACCTTTCTTCTTTAAGCTGTGTATGACAGGTATTTTTGCCTCAGCAATGGAGAGATGACTTCCTTTTTATTATTCTCTGAGAGGGCTTTCATATTCTCTTTACCCCATCCTGACTCTTTTAGCAAGTTTCTCCAAGCTTGGTCTAAGACAGGTGTGACTTTCTGGAAAGATTCTATAAGGCACTGGAGTGTTTGGAGAATAGACAAACAAGCCAACGTTTTCTAAGCTGTCCAATTGTAGGTTAGGGGAAGATAAAGATGGAAATGTTTTGCAGATTGGATCTAATCTACTTTACCTGTGTTGTGATGGGTCTGGTGTTCATTTACCAAGAATAATTTATTGCTCAATTCCAATGCCTTCCCTGTCATGAGTTTCCACTTGAATGGTGAATCTACATCAAGGAGAGCAGAGAAAGGCTGTAAATATTTCTAAGAAAGCAATACTAAGGAAGAGGGGACAGGAAATGCCAATATCAATTCTATTCCTGCTGACCACTTTCTGGACTACAATATGATCTTTGGCCCCAGAAGAAGGCAATAAACTAAACTGCAAGTCCAGGGAATTCTTTTAGTATCAATTTGAATTGCAGTGGGTTAGGCAACTGTGAACAGTGATTAAATAGTGATTTTTATCATGAATATTTAATGTTACTGAATAATCATTTACAATTTAATTTTGCATATCTTAAAATACTCTACATAATTAAAAAGGTTATATAACTCATTTTGCATTTCCTAAAGCTGTTAAGATAAAACTGTCTCCTATCACAATAATAACTATTCACATTTACTTTTAGTTTCTTCCAAATATATAGTCATAACTATTTTAGATCTTTATAAATGCAAAGATCCAAAACTCCTGTGCTCTCAGTATCATGTGAGTCCAGTTATTCACAATGATGGCACACAATCAAAATGTCTGACCATATGAGACAGGTGAAAAATCAGGTACCAAAGGGCATACAAAACTACTTTCTGTATTCAAGGGTAAATGCTGTGATACACAAAGCAATTTAAAGAGCATGAATAACTGGTATAATTCTGATACACAATTACTTAGTAACTATTTTTGTTATTATGTGGAGCGCAACCCTTTTTATTTGATAATACAAAAACATATTTGACCAAATGCAAATGCAATATTTTCAAATGCAATATTTTCTTGAATCTGTTTTTGTCCATTTCCCCCCTCTCTCTGCATATAACTATATATCTAAGTGTGTGTATATCTGTTCTATCTCTCATCTATCTATCCATTCTTAATATGGGATTAAAATCCTTTATAGAGGAGACAGTACTATATGCCTTTATTGTGGGCTGTAGAACACTAAGATGAGAAAAACAGGTAGATATTTTATAGAAATAGAATGCATGTTATTTGTATGTAGTGTTTGGTAGAAAAGACACACATTTGTAATAAACAAAGAAAGAGGAATGCAGATTACCAAATTGGAGGCCGTATGCACTCACTGATTCTTTACTTCAAGATTAATTTGGGGGGTGAGTGGTGCTATTTTCCTCTTCATTTTTCCATGGAGAGAGTTTCTCTAGCACAGGACTACTGCTTCTTTCTCTGACCCATCATTTCTTCCTCATCACTGAGTAAAGATTGGGGAAAGTCAGCTTAACTCTTTCCTTCATCTGTTAGAAGTCATTTTATTTACTTTTTTCTTTGCTTTATTGTATTCAGATGAGCTCTGAAGGCTGGGCTAAGCCTGCAGCTCTGTGTGTCCCTGGGTGTGTGGGTCTGTCTACTTAGGGATGAAGTGTCTGGAAACCTTTGAAAGCAGGTTTAATGCCACATTCCCTAATCTGCCTCTTCAGTAATAAAGCTGTTATTTAAATCTCATCTGTTTCCTGTGTTTTAATTTTTAATCATTTGTGAACCTAAGATAAGAAGGAAAGAGTATTATATACTGGCTCCAAAAGATCCCAAAGGTGAGGCTAAAGTCCTTGGAGTATATTTTTTTACAGATTGTGGAAATCACTCTCTTGCAAATTCACATGAAAGAATGACTACATTATAGCTGAGTTAACAGCTTTGCATTTTAAACAAAAATATATTTAAAATCTCTAACACGGACTAGTTAAATATCAAAATCTAAAATAACTTCATTTTAGCATTTGTAATCCTAATCAGAGATAGAAAAACCATTCAATTCCAATGTAAAACTCTGATAAACTATTACTTCAAAAATTGTGATTTAGGCTTTACCTCATGCTGTGGTTCATTGTATACTTTCATCATTCATAAAATGAATCCTTATTAGTTAAAAACTTTTTATACTCATTCAGCCTTCTGGCCTTTCTCCAATACCAAACTAATCTAGGAACCAATGTATAATATTTATATACATAAAACTCCAAAACAGAGGACTATTTGTGTTAATGATTTCAAGAGTCTTATATTGATTCTATCTTAGATCAAGTAGTATTCAAACTCTTTTATTTTTTGCTTAAATTTTTTTATTGGTACATTTTAGGTATATAATATGTTTACATTTATCATTGGGTGATTGTACCTCTACGTGATCTATCTTGGTTCTTATTTTTTCCCCATTACCTGTGCGCCCTTCACCCCTCCACCCTTCCCTATTTACATACTTCATTTCGATTTTTTTTCTTTTCTCATAATTTTTCCTTTCCATTCTTTCCTTTCCACATCTCCTCCCACCACCCCTACCCCTTTGGACCTTTTCCTATTTCAAAGTATCAGTTATTCATTATCAATCCTTTAATCCTTATTTACACTTTCAGTTTCTCACACTAGAGAAACTATTCAGTATTTACACATGTGGGTCCTATTTATTTCACATAAGAGTATGGCCTCAATATGCATCCATTTAGCTATAAATGACTCTAGTTTCTCATTCTTTATGGCTGAGTAGTATTCCATTTCAAACTCTTAATCTTTCAGATATATCTAATGTACTGAAATGCTCAGGGAGTATAAGACAACTTTGTTAGTATTTCTCAACTCATTACATTTCTTCTTTAGTTTTATGTTACCCATTTTTAACATGCCAGAAACAAATTGAAAATTCCACTTTTTTTTTTGTCAAAGATTTGATAACTTTTGGAATGGGATTGCCTTACCTTTAAGTTTTTTTAAAAATACATACTCGGCAGGGCCATGGATTTAGCTCAGTGGTTTCACTGCCTGCTGCGCAAGAACAAGGACCCACGTTCGATCCCTGGTACCAAAAAAACCCCCCCCAAAAAACCGAAAAAACACAAAAATATATACTCAGCATTTCCCGAAGGAAAGTGAATCTTTAACAGGCCAAATTTTCCAGTTTGGCTTACCAAATTACATATGTATTAATCCAAGTGAGTTATGCCATAAGAAATTTATAAAGAATATATTTGAGGGAATTAAAATCCTCTTTGTAATATTTGAGCCTGATTCATTAATCTGAGGCCAAAAAGGATTGAGCCATTATGTTCTTCCTAAGAATCACCCCATGGTGATGCAGTCAGATCAAAACACTGGTGGCAACTTCCTTCTAAATTGGAAACTGGATTTCCTGAGAGACCTCAAAACATCTAGACAGGCATCCATTTTTCTGATCAAACTTTAAAGGATATGTAATTAAACCTTCTCTCAATTTAAGCAATTGCTTTTTAAAAAGGATTTCTAGCCATTTTTATGAACAAACTAAACCTAATTGTAGTTTGTCTATTCAAATTCACCAAGGAAAGTTTACAACTTTTTACCTTCAGTTTTAAACTGAAAAATTTGATAACAATAGACTGCATATTGTCTTAGTCACTTTTCCTGTAGCTGAAACAAAACATCTAACAACTGCAACATAAAGGAGGAGAGATTTATTTTGGCTCATAGCTAAAGTCCCTCATCAACTGTCTGATTAGCTGTTCCTAAGCCAGAAACATCATGGTGGAAGGGGCTAGGGGAAGGAAGCTTCTCAAGTCATGGTGGCCAAGAAGCAGAGAGAGAAGGGAGAAGCTGGGGAGGGAAGAGATACCCTTCCAGGTTATACCCCAGAAACCTGCCTCATTCAGACCAGATCCCACCTCAACAACAGTGTAAGCTATGAATTCATGAGTGGATTAATCCATTGACAAGTATAGCACCCCTATGATCAAATCACCTTCCACACACATGATAATTTTGAGGCACAATTTAGATCTAAGTCATAACACATATGGTAAATTAATTATTGAAAATCATCAGTTTAAGATAAATGAGTCAAAAAAAGATAAATGAGTCAGACACAAGCTTAAATGTCACATTGCTTCTCTTATATGATAAACCCAGAGTAAAAATGAAAAGCAAAATAAAAGATAGATAATAAAAGTTAAGGAGATAGATTGTCCACAAAGGGGGATTAGGATGTTTTATGTACATGTACCAACTACACACAAGGAATGTTAACATTATGTACTGAAAGCATGTACAAACAAAAAAAAGAAAGAAAAGGATAAAAAATGATGGAGAGTGGAGTGGTGAATGAGGGAAGGGAAAAGAGATGGAAAAAGGAATTCATATGTGACATGTACATATACCAACTTCTCACAAGGAATATAAACATTATGTACTGCACACATATACTAATAAACTAAAAAGTATTAATGAATCAGACCCCCACTGGAGGAGCAGTGCACCCCTTCCGTGTGAGAGAGCAGACCCAGAGCAGTGCCCACCCCTCATGAGGGAGCAGACCTACCACCAGAGGAACAGATCTCTGCCTTCGGGGGAACCCATTACAGGCAAAGGCTAAACAACTGACCCAATTCTCTAGGAAGACAAAGCCCAGGGAGAGAAGTGAGCAAGCAGACTCCATGACTGTCGATATTAAGTTCAACAATCTTCTTGAAGCCCTGCCTTGCAGCCTACACCCAGCACAGAACACATGGCTGAAGCTGGCCCCCACTTACCAACAGGAGCAAGGACGCTCCTTGGTTTCAGTGGTAACCACAGTCTGGGTAGAATAAACAGAGGGGTCTCTAGAGCAAGGAGGGAACCTCAAAGGTCCATAGGTCCTAAAGCTAGGCATGGAAAATGGTGTCTGGCTGGACCGAAGACTACAGATTATGGAAAGTAACTACTCATTCAATAATAACAGGAATTTTTTTCTTTGACTCAATCTTTTTTTTTAATTTTCCATTTTATATTATTTTTATCTTTTCTTTATTGCATTTTTTTTTAGGATTAGGGGTTTTACTCCCACTTATTTTTTCGTTTCTTTTAGTTTCCTTTTTTTCTCCTTCATCATTATTCCTTTCCAATTTTTTTCTTTCTTCTTTCATCTCCTGTTTTTACTGTTTATCTTTTTTCTTCTTTTTGTTGTTTATTCTTTCTAGTATCTCTTCTTATGACTATTACTTTCTTTTACTCCTTAATAAGAGCCCCTATCTTATTTTTCTCTCTTCCTTCTCAGATGTCTTTAATTTTTCAAATTATGTTTTTTAAATTTTCTCATTTTCCCAACCCATCCACCTTTACTAGTATATCTAGTAATCTTTATGAATCTCTAGATAAAAAATTAACACTACATTGTACTGTTGAATATTGTGCTGTTGTTAGTAGAGGTAAATTTGTTCCATTTAGTAGATATTTACTGTAGATCAATATTTGGTTTGTCTTGCCATTCATGCTATCCTTATGGATCTCTTTTCTATGGACAAAGGTGGCACTTTATTGATCCTTAGGGTTTTTTGATATTCAGTTTGTACTTAATTCTATAATTGATGCCAATTCTGTTACTCTACCGAAGATGTTATAGTTGTTGCTATTAAATGGTTTTCTTGAGATACCAATATTTAGATTGCCCGGGGGTCATTAAAAGTACTGTGGCCTATTGTGGCAGAATTGAGTTTTTGATCAAATATACTGCAATCTCCCATCTCAAGTAAATGGAGGTGGTTAGACCCTGAAACAGAGCCAAAGGCCAGTACTTAGTAAAGCCTGAGGAACACCACTGAAAAATAGACATTAGTTAAGAAGGTCTCCATGCAAGAAGCAAAACTTTCCACTACAATAAACCCCAAAGCCTCAACACAAAACAAATAAACAAAAATAGAAACACAAGAAGATAAGCTAATAAAATGTTTCTAAAATCTCCCAACTCCCCCAAAGCTGATACATGGGGCATCAAAGTAGAAGAATCCAAAAACCTCACATCCAAGTGATCGGAAATCATATCAGGGAAGATAAAAAAGCAGTTCAATAAGGCAATTGGCCACATCACAGAAAATATAAGTAACAAGATATTGGGCCAATTAAACAAAATCATGAGTGAGTGAAAAAAAAGAAAACTAATAAAAAGGTAGAAAACTCAAACAAAATGATACAAAATATGTATGACCAGCATAGAAAAGGATTGGAGTCTAAAAAAGAGCTCCAAATAGAACTTCAGGAGATTAAAAATAAAAAATTGTATAGAAACTATGGGCAACATAGGACAGTGTCAGAATTAGGGATGCTCTCAGTAACTAATTAATGAAAGATATCTTAAAAACAAGAGAACATGAAGAGTGGATCCTGTGTCTAATAGTTCATAGATGATACAAAACAGACTAATCTGAGATTAATTGGAATTAGTTGAAAATCAGAAGATAGCACAAATGGCATAAAAACTGCTTACTGAAATAATAGCTGAAAAAGTTCCAAATAAAGGAAAATAATTTAATATACAGATATGCATATTAGACATGTAAAGCCTCAAAGAAACATGATCAGAAGAGTACCTCTCCACAACACATCATGTCAAAAATCCAAGAAATTCAACACAAAAATGGAATCCTAAAAGTGGCTATAGAAAAGCAACAAGTCACTTATAATGAAAAATCCATTAGAATTACAATGGACTTCTCAACACAAAGCTTAAAGTCCAGGAGAGCTTGGAATGAAGTGCTTCAAGCCCTAAAAGAAAAGTTTCCAACCGAGGTTGACATGCCCTACCAAATTAACTCTCAAGATTGATGGAGAAATGATACTTTCATGAAAAAGAGCACCTAAAGAAAGTCATGACCATCATGACACCCGTGAAAGAGACAATGAAGCTAAAAATAACAAAAGGTCTAATAGAATGAACACACTAGGTAGAATGAAGAGTTTAGTAGAAGGGAAAGATAGGGGAATAATAACAGGAAAATAAGGGAGTGAGAAGAATAAGTCAACACCTAACAGTCATATTGCTCAATGTAAATGGCTCCAATTCCTCAATCAAAAGACACAGTCTGGCACAAAGGATGAAGGAACAAAACCCAACAGTATGCTGCATACAAGAAACACATTTAACTAAAAAACTCGTATTCTAAGACTCAAAGGATGGAAAACAATATTCCATGCAAAAGGAACATTCCCCCAAAAGCAAGTGTAGCTATCTTATATTCAGAAAAAATGGACTTCAAAGTAAAATGATCAAATGAAGCAAAGAAGGTCACTACATATTGGTTAAGGGAACCAAAAGGAAGAGGTAAAAATTATTAGCATATATGACCTAATAATAGTACACCTAACTTCATAAAATAAATACTATTGGACATAAAAGAATAAAAAGACATAAACACAATTACAGTGGAGGACATGAGTACTCCATTATCAAATGTAGATCAGTTAGACCAAAAAATCAACAATGAAATATGAAAGTTGAACAAAACCTTCAAACAAATGGATTTCATAGATATATACAGACTGTTCCATTCAACCAGAACAGAATAAACATTTTTTTCAGCAGCACATGCAACTTTACCCAAAATAGACCATGTGCTAGCTAATAAATTAGCCATAAGTAAATGTAAAGGACTTGAAATTATACCACACATATTATCAGACCATAGCACAATGATGTTAGATATCAATGACAAAAGAAAACACTGAAATTACACATATGCTTGGAAACTAAACAATACACTCTTAACTAAACAATAAGTTACAGATGAAATTAAAAAAAAGAAATAAGACAGTTTCTAGAACTAAGTGATAATGCCAGTACAACCTACTAGAACTCATAGGACACAAAGAAAGTAGTCCTAAGAGGGAAGTTCATAGCTGTGAAGGCCCACATCATGAAAATAGAATGAGCTCAAATAAATAACCTAATGATTCACCTCAAAGTCTTAGAAAAATAAGAACAATCCAAATCCAAAGTTATTGGAAGAAGGGAGATTATAAATATCAGAGCACAAATTAATGAAATTGATCCAAAAATACAAAGAATTAATGAATCTAAAAGTTGATTCTTTGAAGGAATAGACAAAATATATAAACCCTTAGCCAATCTAACTTTTAAAAAAAAGATAGAAAAGGCCGAAATCAGTACAGTTAGAAATGAAAAAGGTGAAATCACTATGGACACTGCCAAAATAAAAAATAAAAATATCATTAACAACTATTTCACAAACCTGTCTGCCAATAAATTGAAGAATTCAGAGAAATGGAATGATTCCTAGATGCATATGAATTGCTAAAACTGAAGCAAGAAGATTTGAAAACCCTGAATAATGCAATAACAAGCAATGAAATAGAAGCAGTAATAAATAAGAAAAGCCCAGATCTGAGCAGGTTTACTGCTGAATTCTACAAAAATATCAAGGAATTTCTAACACCAATACTTGATAAGGTTTTTAATGTAATTGAAAGGAAAATAATACTCTTAGAGTTATTCCTAGAAGCCACCATTACCTTGATTTCCAAACCAGACAAGGTTCCAACTAAAAAAGAGAAATATAGAGCAATCTCTTTAATAAATATAGATGCAAAAATCTTCAACAAATTACTGGCAAAGAGAATGCAATAAATCATCAAGAAGATCACACAACATGACCAAGCAGGCTTCATCTCAGGAATGAAAGGATTGTTCAACATATGCAAATAAAAAATGGAATATATCACATACATAGAAGTGAGAACAAAAATCACACAATTATCTCAATAGATGCAGAAAAGACTTTGAGAAAACTCAACATCCCTTCACGATAAAACACTGAAGAAAATAGATATAGAATATCTTCATCTTAATCTGATAAAAGCCATTTATGACAAATATACTGCCAAGATCATATTAAATAAGGAAAATTGAAAGTTTTCCCTCGGAAATCAGGAAGAAGGCAAGGATGTTCATTATCATCTATCACTCCTCTTCAACACAGTACTTTAAACATTAGTAAGAACAACTAGGCAAGAAAAAGAAATAAAAGGGATCTATCTATCTATCTATCTATCCATCTATTTGAAAAGAAGTAAAATTATCATTATTTTTCAATGACATGATCTTCTATATAAAAGATGCCCAAAAAGTTCACTGAAGGACTTTTAGAATTGATAACCAAATTCAGTAATGTACAAGGATGCAAAATCAACACAAAAAAATCAATTAGTGTTGCTGTACACTAATAATGAACTAACTGGGAAGGAAATTAGGGAAAATACTGTTCGTAATAGCCCTAAGAAAAATTAAATACTTAGGGATTAACCTAACAAAGTAGCTAAAGACCTCTATAGTGAAAATTACAGTGCTCTGAAAAAGGAAACTGAAGGGGATATCAGAAAATGGACAGACATTCCCTGTTACTGGATAGGGAGAACTAATATAGTCCAAATGGCTGTACTTCTAAAATTGATATACAGATTTAATGCTATGTGATCAACATTCCATAGCATTCTTCACAGAAAGAGACCCAGTATAGCAAAAGCAATCTTGGGTAAAATGAGCAAAGCAGAAGGCATCACAATCCCAGACTTGAAGTTATATTACAAAGCTACTAAGAAAAAAATCCCAGCAGGATACTGGCACCTAAAAATGAGAAGATCTGTGAAACAGAGCAGAGAAGGAAGAAAAACCCCAAGTACCTTCAACTATTTGATCTTTAATAAAGGGGCAAAAACACACACAGAAGTAAAGATATCTTATCTGTATAAGTCATGTTGGGAAAACTGGCTATACACATATAGAAGAATGAATCCAGATCTATATCTCTCACCATGTACTAAACAAAGGTGCTAAACAAAATGGATCCTAAACCTAAATATTAAATCAGGAACACTCAACCTGATGGAAGACAAGACAGGGAATATTCTTGAAGTGATAGGTGTAGGCAAGGACTTTCTGAACACAACTCCATTTGTATAGGAAGTAATACCTAGACTCAATAAAAATTAAATCAAATTAAAAAGCTTTAGCAGAGCAAAAAACAAGACAACAAAAACAAAAACAACAACAACAGAGTGTAAAGACAATGTACAGATATTTGAGACAAAAAAATGAGACAAAAATTTGCCAGGTATTCCTCAGACAGAGGACTCTAGAATATATAAAGAACTAAAAAATCTAGGCCCTCCAAAATAAAAAGCCCAATGAAAAATGGGCAAGTAAAATGAGCAGACATTTCACAGAAGACAAGCAAAAATGTCCAATAACTGCATGAAGAAATGCTCAACATTTCTGGCCATTAGAAAAATGCAACACTAAGATTCCATCCTACCCTAGAAAGAATGGCTTTTATCTAGAAATCAAATAATAACAAATGCTGGAGAGGCTGTGGGGAAAAAGAACCCTTCAGTAGTGCTGGTGGGTAGGTAAATCAGTACAACCACTATGGAAATCAATTTGAAGATTCTTCAAAAATCTAAAAGTAGAAATTCCATTTGACTCAGTTTTTCCCTTTCTAGCTATCTTCCAGAAAGACTCAAAGACATCATATTACAGAGATACATGCACACCCACATTTATAGCAGCACAATTCATAATAGCAGATATTAGAGGTGGCCCATATGTTCATTGAGAGACAAACAGATAAATAAAAAAGTATTCATGCACCATGGAGTACTAAAGATAAATGAGTAATTTTTAGAAAAATAGATGCATTTTAAGATCATAATTGATAGGTCTCCCACTACCTCAGCAGCTATTGTGTATAGTAGCTGCCCTCTTCCTATGGTGCCTTGCCCCCTCCTGTGTGTGACATCATGCCAAGATGGTTGCTCCCACCAAAGAACAAACCCTTCTTCTCAGTATGCCCGTTTCCACCTAGAAAGTAATCTAATACTCGCTCACCTCCTACCACCTAGTGACATCACCGGCTCCTCCAGTCCCTAGTCACTACCTCACTCAACCCCGCCTCAGCCCCTACAAACCTCACCCCAGTCTCTATAAAAGACTCTCCCTACCCCGGCCATATTGCTTTTGTCTCTCCTTTGTTCAGAGAAACCCCGGCAGATCTATTCCCCTAATAAAGGCTTGCTGTAGCCTGGTCTGGTCTTGGTTTTCAGCCC
This sequence comes from Heterocephalus glaber, assembly GCF_000247695.1. The sequence continues at coordinate 3,515,749 of NW_004624809.1, forward strand.
TTTTACCTGACAATAATGTTAAGTAAAGTGAATCAGACACACAAGCTTAAATATCACATTATTTCTCTTATATGAGAAGGCCAAATTATAAATAAGGAGCAAAATAAATTAGGGAAATAGATCTGTCTCAAATGGGAAGAGGATCAAGAGATGGAGGAAAGAGGGAAGGAGGGGAGGGAAAGGGAATTAACAAAGGAATTAAGATGTGTTATGTACATGTACCAACTCCACATAAGAAATGGAAATATTATGCACCAAAATCATGTACATACAAAGGAAGGGGACAAAAGGATGGGTGTAGGGGGAGGCAAGGGAGGGAAAGGGAATGAAAAAGGAATTAAGATGTGTTAAGAACATGTACCAACTTCCTACATAGAATTTAACCATTATGTACTACACAGAGTACTACAAATAAACTGAAGTTAAAAAAAGATTAATGAATCATTTGACTTTAATGTCCTCTGACTTCCTGCCAACCCATTCTTAGTGAAAAAGAAAAATATCTCAATAATTAATTTAAGAAAGTTACTTTAGTAAACAGAAAGAAAAAAGATTCAGTCCCCTCCCCCTAAAAGAGAAATATTTGAGAACATTTTGGATCCCGTGGTTTGCAAGTACTTCTATAAAGCATCTTGAAATATTTTTGAAAACTCTAAGCTATAAGGATTAAATTAACACAAATGAATTTAGTAATTGTGTTTCTCAGGCTGTCAGGTAAAATTAGAATTTGGTTGATATATGAAAATGTGTATGAATTGTATTTCTGAATTGGCTATCCATATCTAAAAGTATTCCATTTCAGGCTGAATATCTACCAGAGTTAAAGATAGAAATAAATTGGGCAAATCCATAGTCATAGAACTGCAATTTCCTGGAAACTTTAATTGTATTAATTAATTTAAATTGTAGGTCCCAGTATAACTTTAATGACTGTGTGTTTGGAATATATTATTTGATGATAATAACTGAGTTGATGGTATTTCAAACTCAAGCATCTTTTAAAAATAGCATCTAATTTCCTAAAATTATACATATTGTCTAAGATTTTTTAGATCAAAAGAGTTGACATTTTATAGGGTTATGGAAATAATGTGGGAATAGAGTGTGCTGCAGAAGTGGTAAATACGTGCTGGTTAAGAGCTCCTGTTTCAATATGCCCATTGTTATTCAGTGCTGACTAGGTCTCACCAGGGTATCCACACTGTGAAAGGTGTCCATCTCTTATAAACTGATTCTTACGAATTGATGCCTGATGGAGGAAGATCACCTGATGGTCTTCCTAAGAGTTATAACTGTGCAACATTTTGTAATACTTATTTACATAACATCTATAAATTCATTATCTTATGTTCCTCAAAATCAACTTGTGAAATTAACAAGAAACATTTCCATCTTCATTTAAGAGTTGCAGTCTAAAGTTCAAATTCTTGATGAAGGTGGCTCAAGTTATTAATTTCCTGAAGAAGATGGCTCCAGAAGTTTTAGACAGAACTGAGACTAAAAGGTGAACACACTGACTCCAGCCCTATGTTCTCTCTAATGTCTTTTCAACAGTGTTAATGGGCTTAGTTTAATTCTACACCTTAAGAGTCTTAAGTGAGAGAATAGCACAGCTCTAACATATTAATAATAAAAAGATACTAGTAGCAGACAGTAATTGCAAGTACCATGAATTATCCAAGGCCCTGTATTCCAGATTTTCTTTCAGACTTCACTTTCATATCTCTCCTTTGGCCAACACTGTGCTATTACTATCCATTGCAGCCAGAATGTGTGACTTCAAAGAAGCCACCAGCCCCTCTGGCAAGGCTTTCCTCCCATGAAGATCCAGGGAATCACTGCCAAGCTTTTTGCACCATCTGCTGGGCATGAGTCATTGGAGGGAGGACAGTGGACAGCTGGGACCGTCAACTTTGAAATGTCACTTACAGGGGAAATACCAGAACTCACATCGAAAGGCAACCAAACAAAATACCCTGAGTAAAATAAATGGCTGTTAAATGTGGTATCTCTGATAGAGGTCTTCTTTTCCCAGACACTTGGCTCTCTTTATCTTTCCAGACCTCCTTCTGCTGGAAGGTTTCAATCTGCCATATGAAAAAGACATTAGCAGAAACTTTTTAGGTGAGAGTGCAGTAAAAAATTGAGGGGAAATAATAACATATTACACTGTGTCTTAGCCAAGGACCTAGAAACAGAGCATCTAAAACTTGTTTGATTTTATCTTAGAGGTAAAGATACAAATTTATTTTCATATTCATTTATTCATTCATTGAACGATGTATTCCAAGTGCTGGTAGATGAATGAAAGTAATAACCATTTATTGAATATGTACTATGGGCAATGTTCACTAAATATGGTACTGTGTTTAGTACTGGCAAGAGTCTAGTGGTTTCTTGGTCCAGTTCAGGAAATATTATCTCAAATTGGTTACAAGTACAATGTTATATGAATGTCTTCCTTTCTCTTTCACCACGGATATACAGAAATGGTTCTTAATGATTGTAGGACTCTTCAAACATGGGAAAGAAGTCAATATTAATCAAAAGATAGGAAGAATCTGTCAGTTCCAAGTCATATGGGACAAAACTCCCAAAGATATCCTAAAGTAGTGTTATTCATTCAAATTTCAGAATTTTTCCTTCATTCCAGGCGTAAAACTTACTTTATACTATGACAGTTATAGGGAGGGAAGAAGCCTGAAAAATACTAACAAGATTCCTTTTCTAAGTACTTAAGGTGCCCCTTTTTTCTATTCCCTTTTAATGAACATCCTATCAAGTCCCAAATGAGTTCTTTTTCATTGCCCATTGTAAGAGTGTCATAAAATAACTTGTCATAAATTTAAGGTATGATGAAATTAATATTGGTAGTTTGATTTATACACTATA